>PVJO010000399.1:0-248778 GCA_004026905.1 Hystrix cristata | reverse complement strand
GATCCGGCTATTCCTCTGCTTGGGTATCTTCCCAGAAGAATTAAAATCATCATATCATAGTGATATATGCACAACCATGTTCATAGCAGCACAATTTGTAATAGCTAAGTCTTGGAAACAACCTAAATGCCCAACAACTGATGAATGGCTAAAAAAGATGTGGTTTTTCTACACAATGGAGTACTACACCGCCATTAAATAGGATAAACTAGAGTCATTTGTATGTAAATGGATGTTCCTGAGAACATACTATTAAGTGAAATAAATCAAACACTTATTAGAGACACTTACATCGAATTGTTTCTCTGATATGAGAAACCATAAGTGTAAATAAGGACAAAGGGGTAGAATAGATATTTTGTTTGAAAAAGAAAAGAGAGATAGTATTCAAAAGAGAGAACTAGATAGGGAAAAGGAGGATAAAGAAGAAGGTTAAAAGAAAAGTAAGATGAAAGGGGAAAAAATGGTAAAGTGTAGCTACACTTGTTGCAAATAGGGAGGGGTGGGTGAATGGAAGGGAGGGGAGGGGAAGGGGGAAAGAGGGGGAAAAACCAAGATGTATCATGTACAGGTACAAAATAACCATGTTGATTATGATCATTATGTATACAATGTACCAATGAATGTTCTTGGTAAAAATAAAAAATAACCATATATGATATTTATCTTGTAGTCTGATCTAATTCTTTAGTAAGATGTAGTTTCTGTAGAATACTTATAATTAATTCTTCAAAAATTTTTGAATGTAACTGTATAAAACCGAGTTTTAGATTTCATTCTCATACACCAAAACTGAACTGTTCTCATTCTTATATCTTAGATGAAACAGTTCTTCAGTCAATATTAGTATAGGAAGCACAGCTGGGCTTGGGAGACCACTCCCCCTCCACCCACCTGAACTTGGAAAGCACACTAGAGCCATTTCATTGTCCATTGAACTCAGAGAAGCAGAAATAAAATAACGAATGTCCAGAAAGTCTCTAAAGAGCCATGCCAGAGCACGCGTATGGCCTGATCTTCAGTCATCTTTTTCCCACTCAAAACTTGTTAAAGGTTCATGTATATGGACTGTATGTCATGCATGTAATTTAATCAGAGTGAATTCTGGGACAGGCAGGTGTGTGGGAGCCCTCGAGGTGACTCAACACCCTGTCAATCATTCCTGTCAATCATGCCCAGAAACCCCACAAGAAGCACTAGGACTGGAGTGCACCTCTTTTAAAAACTGAAGGTCCGATTTATCTATGTCCGTTTTATTTTCCTGTTGTCCTGACACCTCTACTCTACTCATGCCATCTTTTCGTTTCTACTGGCATGGACCTGCCCTGACCATTACTGTTGGATGTACACTTGCCATTCTTTGCTCAGTTTACATAAACATCCAGAATCCTTCTGTCACAGCCATCGCCTGGTATTAAATAGCATCACTGTTGCATAAACTGAAATCTTTAATGATCCTGGGATTTCTTTTTCTCCCACCCTTATCAAATTCTGTCACTCTGTTTGCAAATATCATCCATATTTCAATATTTCCTTGTCTGTGGAAAGAACCATCATTGTTGCTGTCTCCATCTCTCCCTATCTGACCTCCTGTTTTGACTAATTACATTGCTTCTTCCTCTGCCTCCTAAAGTCGTTTCCTTCCCGGCTCCCAAATCTCATATCCATTCAGTTGCAAATTCTGTTATACAATATCTTTGTTTAAAAACCTTTGCTGTTTCTTTTTAATGTGATAGGATAAAATCTCAGCCCTTATAATGGCCATATGTAATCTGTTTCCTAAGTTTCAATGCTTTATCTCCTTACGCTAGTCTCAATATTTGGACAATTATGAATTTTTTTTTTGTTTGTTTCTCTGGACTCATTAAATTTATCCCTGTTTCGGAGATCTTGATTTTGCTCTTCTCTCAGGAAAATTTTCTTCTTATGTGCAGTCGTCTGCTACCTAGCATTTAAAGTCTAAGAGAGCAGGACCCAAACGTACCTTGTGGTGTCCAATACCTAGAGGAGCATCAGCCAAGATGGCAAGACTGAGCCAAGCAGATGAGTCTAGTTGCATTTGGATTTAGGGGGAATCTTTCTACAATTTTCTCTCAGTGCACCCTCTTTCCTTCAATTACTTAGAGTGTTCAAGGCCATTTTCTCTTTCTTTCATTCTATGTCATATATATCTATGTCTGTATAATCTATCCGTCTGTTTGTCTGTCTATATAAATTTTTCTCCATTATTTATAAATCATCTTAGTGTGAATTTAAATGAATAAGTGAACTCTTTCAGAGGACCTTATTTATTTATTTATTTTTAAGAACTTCATCCCCAGTATGGCATGAGGGATCTTGGACACGAAAGGGGCGGGTGTGAGGACACAGTGAATCTGTTCAGAAAACAGAAAGTGACCTCATAGTCCAATAATTTTCCTGGGAGCTTCAGGGCTGGTTTTAGATAACGAAGTATTTTATTCCCACTTTAGTATTGAGATATTAACTTATGCTAACTGTGATACAAGTCTCAGCACCTCTAATTTCTTTTCGATGCTTAAGAATGTGTTTGGTTTTCATGTTAAGGACTTTGCTTGGTATATTTAAAACATACCATTGTATAATTCTATGACTTTAGGAAAAAATAGATTAAAAAATCAAGCACAGTTTTCCTTCAGGGGAAGCTAAAACAGGTTTCAATGTTTTCTTACTGATTCATTACTAATATCCTAAAAATTTGAGCAGAAAATGAGATTAAGTTTATAATTAACTCCTTGCTACAAAAGGCCAATTCCCTCACCACTCCTACTGCTTTAAGAAAGGAAATAAAAATGACAGGCTATAACATTACAGTTGATTCTAGTTTTTCTACAGCATTTGGGGAAAATAATTAAAAGCAAAATCAAATCTACATACAGTATTCAAATCTTGCCCATTCAATTAGGTGAATAATATTAACTGCAAATATTAAATTACTTAATAGGACAACAGAATATATGAAAGTCACAATACTTGCTTTTAACAAGTTTTCTGTTGTGTAAGTTAGATCCCTGTTCTCCCTAAGTATTCTATAAGGGATAACAAGAGACTAATTTGAATTTTATTTTCAAGGACCCTCCCCCCAAATTTCTGGTAAATAGAAAGCAAAGGTGTGGACAAGAAGAAGGTATTGGGAAGAAACATGAATTAAAATTCATTTAATAAAATTTCAACAATCAGCCCAGCTATCTTTAAATATGTCTTTTGCTGTTGTGACACAAAGTGGCTCAGATAACCTCATGTCATCTCAAGTCCCAAGTATTTCTGCCTCACGTGATTCCTTTGCAAAAGAACTTTGGTTCTGATCAGTAGAATAAGAGGACATAGAGGAGTTGTTACTTCCATGACTGGGTTAAAAAAGAATGTGATTTCTATCTTGATTGTAGACTGTGCTTCTCTCTGTGCCTGTGGACTTGGATGAAGCAAGCTGCCACACTGCATAAGATACATGTTAAGAATCACAGGCCAAGTTTGGTGGCACAAGATTTTAATGCCAGCATTCCGGGAGACTGAAGCAGGAAGAATGCAAGTTTGAGCCCAGCCTGGGCAGCTTAGTGATCTAGCAAGGGGCTCTCTCAAAAAATAAACAAGAAAAAAGGGCCAGGGATGGACTGTGTAAAGGCCCTCAGTTTAATCCCCAGTACCAGCAAAAAAAAAAAAAAAAAAAAGAGTCAAAATAGGGATGTAGAAAGTTAGGAGGTGTTGGATACAGAAAGAAAGAGGATAAAGATGAAGGGGAGGGGAGTTGGAGAGAGAAGGAGAGGAGGTAAAAAGGATTAAATTATGAGTATATGTACCAACTTCCAACCATGAATACAGTCATTATGTATTTGCAAACATGCAATACTAATAATAAAACAAAGAATCTTAGCAAAGTCTCCAACCAACAGGCAGTAGGAACTGAGGACCTCAGTTAGAAGATCTGTGAGTCCCGTGTTAGTGACTTGGTGACATATCATCCCCCAGTTGAGACCTGAGCCTCAGCCCTGACCAATACCCTGGTTTCAACCTCCTGAGAGACCAGGAACTATATAGAGAGACCTGATTATAAAATTTATTGAGCTTTGATCCACAGAAGGTGAAATAAATATGTGATATTTGGGGTAATGTGTAATGCAGCAGGAGAAACAGCACACATATGTATAAATAGGAATTCCTACTAAAAAGATCAGATAATTCTATGGTCAACATAACATAGATGAGTAGAGATTTAACTCTGTGTTTTGCTTCCTTTTTGAGTGCATCAGACTTTTCAATACTAAGATTTTTCTTAGCTACTGTGGAGATTCACTTGAATAAAATAATGTCAGACTTTAAAATATTTCCAGTTTTTATATTATTCATTTGATCATTTTTCAGCCTTGTCATTTTCGCAATATAATAGAC
Source organism: Hystrix cristata (assembly GCA_004026905.1). NCBI lineage: Eukaryota > Metazoa > Chordata > Mammalia > Rodentia > Hystricidae > Hystrix > Hystrix cristata. The sequence goes on along the minus strand of PVJO010000399.1, from coordinate 244,374 downwards.
TTTTTTCTAAGCAGATGACTAGCATACTCATGAGATAAAGATTTTGAACATTTTAGTAAACGTATTTTTTACGTAAACATGTATTTTTTGCAAGGTTTTGTTTTAACACTCTGTTACAATCTTATTTTATTCATTGCAAATGCACTCCACATTGTTTTGCTTTGCAAATATTCTTTGCAAATTTCCACTTAATAGATTTTATTTACATATGTGTGTATGTGTATATTTATGCAGATATACAGATATACACAAATATTATGCTGTAACATTTGTTTTTCATATTGATTAAGACACAGCCTAACACTGGTGAGAGGGCGATGGCCCCAGTAGGCCCCGGGATTTCATCAAGAACACACAGCGGTGTTCTCCACACTACATCATGGTCACAGAGGACTGCAGGTAGATCAGCCCCAGACTATGGTAAAAAACTTTGTACTGGTGAATATTTCTTTACCAGACCAATGAATTTTTACAAGCCACGAGATATACGACCGTCACAGATGGGCTGTCATGTAATATATGCCCACATCTGTTCACTGTGAGTCAATTTTATTTGTACAAAGGGTGAACGATTAAGATATCTAGATTGCCAGGTTTTGATGCAAAATGTAGTTTGATTCTGTCGTGAAGGGGGAAAGGAAGCCAATTGAGATTTACAATGGCACACACTGCTTATTTTTATAGCTTGACTTCATCATTTCGAATATACAACTAAAATACACAAGATCAACCAAAGCGTAGAAACTATTGTGAAGACATTCAAGTGACTGAATGAAAATGCCACTGTCTCTCAATTATCCAGGACAGGGATGGCAAAGCTTTTAGAGACCAAGTGTCCAAACCGCAACTCAAAACCCACTTATTTATTGCAACACTACTCAGCACCTGAGTATTGAGGTCTTAGTTTAGAAAAAAGAGCTCACGTATTAAAAGAAAATACAATAACAGAGCTTTCAATGATACAGACAGGCCACTGTGGCACCACCACTGGTCTAAGACATCGGTTATATTTCTGAAATCATTTTATTTTTGATGATATATCTCTGTTATACACATATGATGATAAATTATTGAAGGATGATCTGATTTCATCATATTATTTGAGTATGCAATTATTATCTTGTAATTTGATTATTTTAAATCTATTTTCTGTATTTGTATAGTTATTTTTAAGATAATGAAAGAATCATCATCAAAAAACATGCCAAATAAGAAAACATGAACCATAATGGTACCAAGGAGAGTGAAGTAAAAAAGTAGCATTTGTGGAGAATTGTGATGAAATGTCCATACAGTCTGTCAAATAGTGATTAAATCTTAAAGATATTAATACGTGAGACTCTGAGTCAAATGTTAGAGGAAGAAAGAATAAACATGGATTATGAAAGGTTGAAGGGTAAAAGGAATAGAATCTGAAAACTAAATGTGTTAGGGCAGAAAGTCAAAATAAATTGGTATAAATAACAGCTTTAGATTAATTCAGAGTAAGCACACAGCTTTGGGATAATCTATGTTGTGTGGATTAAATAATAGTACTATCTTTTACATAGCAGAGAAACTATATTGCTTCACTGCTGATACTTTTATATTTTTAAGTGGTAGAACAGATCAAAAGATTCTGTAATGTTAAGATATATTATAAATTTTAATGTAATCATATTCTTTACAACTATATACACAATATACAAATATAAACTGGATCAGATCAAATAACTCTGAGAGTTTAAGTTACACTCTATACTGAAACTGCAAAGAAATATAAATTGTATGATTCTGAATCTATTAAAACCATTATATAATGATTATCTCTTCAGGAAAATGTGGGGCTAGAAAATGAAATCACAACTTTCACAAGTTACTATGATGAATTTGTTCTGAAATGATCAGTTATTGTTTCAATATTTCTTTCATATTCATAAAAGCAGATGCTTTGAGAACTAGTGAGAACTCCACTCTGTACTCAGAATATTCAATTTCAGAGTTACTGAAGGGCCGATCTCTTTGCGTCATACCGACATCAGCTCTTGACCTAAATGTTTTTTAGTTACTCCTGCATCTCCTAGGCCTCCCTTTAGTATTCATTTTTTCTGGGAACATGCCACTTTTGGTTAAGTAAAACCATGTCGGCCTCTACCAATAGCAATGCAAAATGAAGGTCTCATGGAAAGGGTCTAGTTTAGTTTAAGGAGAGGACGCACTTTTGAGGAAGAAGGGTGTGACATTTGGTCTCAGAGTTGTATAGTCTTGCAATGACTTCCAAAGGACAACACAACGTGAACAGAGACCAAAAGCGTCAAGAACTCAAAACGTAGTACTGTGCCCTGAAAATTAATCTTCTGCCTCCTTTTGTTGTTGTGTCTAAAAAACATTTGCCACGTAATTGTGTATTCATCTTTCATGTGTGGTTGATCCCTCCTGTGTGGGTTCTGTGCTCCAGAGCGTGCTCATAGAAACAGTCTGCACAGTTTGATAATGTGCCAGAATGTACATTTAAATAAAATAGTGTACAGAGGAAATGGATCTCCTAGACAAGCAATATAACCCTCGTCTTGCTCTTCAGCGAAAATGAACTTTCAGTGGGAACCTATATGATTGAATTTGTTTTTCATAACAATTTTATCAGAACAAAAATGATTTCTATGCTGCAGATTTTACTATCAGCATGGTACAGAAAAATAAACTAAGAAATGCATCAAAGGTCATAATGTCATTGCCTTGGAACAGGGTTTGAAAGTGGGTTTGCCTCGGGAACCTGTACTTTTTATGTTATACTACAATGTGCAATTTGCAACACATAAAATACTACATATAGTGTGTTCAAATGAGTTATTGTATAACTTGACAGCTATACTTGTCATTTTTGCTCAGGCTACATGTCTAGCACTTTAATTGGGAGAAAATTGGCATTCGGTAGAACTAACTAGATTTTAACTGAGCAATTCGTCAACCACAGCAAACTTAACGAAAAGTGGCAAGGCAGACTTAGCTGCCTGAACGCAACTGTGCTAATGTGATTCACATGTACATTACTTGACGGTGTATTTCTAGTCGCAGCCTAGAGGAAACAAATGTGTTTTAATCACTGTTGACTACTTCAAATGCAGGGAATCATATACAAGTTACTGCTTTTCAAGTTTTTTACAAGCATATCACACAAAAGCATATGCCCAGATAGATCATATTCTTGGCCATATAACAAAATCATACAGATAAAATTGAAATTATACAAGATATGTGCTCTTATCACAACGAAAGTAAATGAAAATCATGATATGTTAAATATCAGAAACCTAATACCAAGGGAATTTCATGTGGCTTTGAAAGATAGAAAAAAGGTAATAAGCATTTTCAGAAAAACTAGAACATAAACTAAAACCATTTTTGAACCTGAAATAAACTAAATATTATTTGCACATATTTCTTAATAAGTCATAAGAGATTTTAAATTTGCAATTACTATCACAAAACAGGTACAAGAAAAAATTTTCTCGTACATATTTATGCTATTAAATTGACTTTTCATTGAATTTGGAACTTAAATAAATACTTTGCTTATCTTTAATTAATATCAAAGAAAATATTTTTCTTGCTAAATATAAAAAACATTAGGTATCTAGGAAGATAATTAGAATTCAAGCCAGAAATACTGGGTTAATTTAACATGTTTAATGAGCAAACAACATAATTGACCACATTTATAAATAAGGAGAAAAAAACCCAAGTATTTCAATTAATATAGAAGATGATAAGGGATGCATTTCTTTTGCAAAAATATAGAGAATTACTCCATCAATCAAATTTAGAAGATACATTATTTGTAAGTACCTATGGAGAATTCACAGACAAGTCATATTTTTGGCCATATAACAAATCATACAAATAAAAAAATGAAATCATATGAAATATGTCCTCTTATTATAAAGAAGTTAAAAATCAGTAGAAATATAAGTTGGACAATCTTCAAATATTTGAAAATTAGGCAAATATATCTAAATCATAAAATGTGTTAGGTCTTCCCCTTATATAATAAGAAATTAGGAATGTAGAAATTAGAAAAATGGTGCATGATTACTCCTATTTGTAGATGTTAGGCTGCACACTTAGAAAACTGAAGTGATGAACTGAAAAGTTGCCATAGGAAAAAAAAAAAGACAATGGCACATGAAATCAATACACATAGACTAGTATCCTTTTTTGTGTGTGTGCCAGGGATCGAACTCAGGGCCTTGTTCTTGCTAGGCATGTACTCTAACCACTGAGGTAAACCCCCAGCCCTAGTGTCCTTCTTATGTATAAACGATATGTAGTTAGAAGATATAGTAGAAGATGTTTGCAATATAAATTTAAATGATAATCTCCAGACATACTTAAGAAAAATGCAAATTCTACATGAGGGTCATTTTGAAGAGATCTTCAAGATATTAACAGACTTTTAGCCAAATAAATAGAATTAATATAAATTTTAAAATATGATAGATCTAGGCTATAAAATATAGCAATTTGAGAGATTTTAAAACTCTAATGTTGTATATCATTTCACTTGAGTGAACGTCTTTTCCTTTAAAATGGAAAAACAAACATTCTAATACATGTTCACTGTGAGGAAGACACAAATCATTTGGACCAAACTGATGTAAATGTAAATCACATGAAATTGAATTAATGGAGACAAGCAACCTGATTTTAGAACAACAACAAGAAAGAAAAGCACTCTCCCATAAAATGAATTTTCTCCTCAAAATCTTATAAAAACAGTCCACTAAGGACAGCATGGGGGACTGTGTTCAAAATAATTAATTTAGGACCTTGGAAAAATTATGCTGTTATGTTCAATATCATTGCTATTAAGTCTGGCATGTAACTTTAGATAAAGTCACAAAACTAACTTCTAAAATAGAATACTTATTTGCTGTAGGAATTCACGGAATGGGCGTTAGCGTCAGGCAAAGAAGTAAAACAGGACCTAGTTTCCATTTAGCTACTTCGAGGGAGAAGAAACATATGTCCTTAACAAAATACATGCTCCATGTATGTGAGCACAAGCCGTCCTGTTTACTTAAGCAGACCCCAGCCCCTGGGCTCTGGCTGCTTCTTTCAGCTCCGTCAGCACAATGTTTTGTATTGGAAATTTTTATTTATTGTTAAAAAACAGACCGTGTTTAGGAAACACTTCTGCTGTAGGTATTTTACAATTTAAGGTTTTGTTTCATGAAAATTAAGCAGGCAACCAAAAACCACTGCACACTTGAATAAAACCAGTAACATTAAAGAAAGTCACTAGACCGAAAACTCCTGAGAACTAGGAGCAGCAGATTTAACATAACTTCAATTAGCTTCCTGAGAAGAGTGAAAAAGTCACATAGCTAAAAATGTGTATGCTTAAGAAAAAGAAACAAACGATTTAAGAAGAATTGAATGTAGGCAAAAGAAATGGAAGGCAAAAAGAAAACAGACTACTGTAATGAGTGTGGAAATGGGCTAAACACTGAACTGGAAGATATTTTCAGAATCTTGTATAAAGCCATTAGGATAACACAAAGCTCAGGATAACACACACACAAATGAGCACAAAGCTAAAGGGCTTAGTACTTGGTTCAGAGAACCCTAACTCCACCCTCTAGCTCTAATATAAATCCCAAAATAAGAGGCCCAAGGAGAAGAGAGGAAAACATCAAGCAAGAAAGCGCCCCTGAACTGAAGGAAGACTTGCTCAAAGAATCATGAAATCTCCCCCAACTACCTTAGAGGAATCTTGAAAACGGATTTGCTCTTGATTGTGCTCTGGCCATTTGAGAAAAATGACGAGAAATAGGATAGCTACTAAGAATGAAAGTTAAACTCATATTACACTTTCATTGTGCAACATGAACATTATGGGTGTGTTTCTGAAGATGTTTCTTAATGAGATCAATATTTGAGTCAGTAGACTGAGAAAATTGGGTTCTGCTCTTCAAAGTGGGTGAGTCTCATCCACTTTCTTGTAGGCCTGAACAGAATGAGCACTCTAGTAAAAGTGCTATCCGCTCTCTGTGTGCCTTCAGACTCAGACCCCACCTGCACTTACACCGTGAATTCTCCAGATTCGGAGGCCTTCGGATTTGCACGGGAACAATATCACTGTGGTTTATCCTGTTTCTCCAGCTTCCTGACTGTAGATTCTGGGATTTAGCCTCCATCAGTATATGAGCCTATTCCTTATTCCCTCTCCCTTTCTCTCAATCTCTCTTTCTTTCTCTCTCTCCCTCTCTCTCTCTCTCTCTGTCTGTCTGTCTGGCCCTCTCTCCTCCCTCTCGCTCTCCCTCTCTCTTTCTCCATATATACATATATAGATAGATAGCATGGATACATTGACATATATAAATCTTATCGATTCCATTCTGGAGAAGCCAGACTAATGCAGATTTTATACTGATGTGGATTTAGAGAAACAGAATTTTAAGGATGATTTTTAAAATTGTTTGTGTAGTTTCCATAATTCTCCTTATGATCTGATTAGGTTAAAAGAGGCTAACTACTGCATTTCCAGTATAAAGAGGACACTGATCTCTATGGCATGATATGCGATAGAGATATGCAACATATCTTTATTGGGTATCCTGACCACTTATGAGAAGCAAGAAATTAGGTGATTGTGTATACAGTACTTGTGAACATTGATGGACAATTAATAAATACAAGCAACTATTTGCTCCAAAGTCTTCTGAAAGAAAAGTTGTAACAAAAAAAAAAAATGAGTTCAGGAATTTGAATTCCTAGCTTACATGCTACATAAAGTACTTTAAAGTTTCTATGTGTACTCTGAAGAGGAGCTTTTCTTCCTGTAGCTGTACACTGCTGAAAATCAGACACAGAATTTCATGGAGTCAATGGCTAAGTTTCAAGGCACCTAAACATCCAGTATCATGGGGTGTCTATTGTTAAAATGAGGACATTGGTTTGGAAAGAATGGGATCATGTAAGTTGGAATGGAGACATGTGGGAAGAGTCTGATAAACCTGTGAGAATGGAGCCCCTCAATTATGATGCTTTCTTTGCCAGTAGAAGAGATACTGCTTCCCTTGATCAAAGTGGTCTCCTTATCTCTACCGGAAGTGCTTCCCTCACCCTCTGCAGAAGCAGCCCCCTCTCTGAAGGGATTAACCCTGTGGTCATTTCCCTGATTAGAATAGACGTATTTATCAGCTGGCAGAACCCCCACATTTGGCTCCCTGATCTGTGTTATGCAGGCCATGATGGTAGGTAAGGCTGAGTGGAAACAATCTGAGTTATTTCTACCCAGGAAAATAGTAAGCCAAAAGTGATATCACACTCTGGGAGAGATTTCAAAACTTCGTACCACTATCAAGGACTGGAAAATTACAGATGGATGATTTCCATCATATCTCTATTGAACTCCCCTGTCTGACCTACGCAGAAGGCAAATGGATCTCAGATGATAACTGTGTGTTATGGTAAACTTGACCGCATGATGTCTCTAACTGCAACTGATGTACCACATTTTATCTTACTGCTTGAAAAAAATAACAAATCTTCTTACATCAGTTATGCAACTATTGGTCTGACAAGTACTTTTTTCTCAATATCTAGTAGTAAATATCAACCAAAGCAAATTAGAAAGAGACATGTTAGAGAGACATTTGCATGTTTTAAGGTGGAAAATGAATTCAGGAAAAAAATTTGAGTCTTCTGAATCAATAAAATTTCTAAGACTCCAGGTTTATGGGAAGCATGTGGAGATATCCCATCTAAAATTATGAGCTAAAACAGGCACAAGGCATAGTGGACAGTTTTGGATTTTGGAGGCAATATATTCCTTACCTGAGTATGTTACTCTGGACTATTTGTCCAATGACCAAAAAGATCTTCTAGTTTGAGTAGAGGCTAGAACACAATAATGCTCTGCAATGGGTCCAGGCTGCTGTGCAAGGCACTCTGAAACTTGGGTGATCTGATTGAGCAAATCCACAGATAAGTGAAATGCCAACATACATAGGATTGCTGTTTAGAATGTTGGCAGGCTCTTAGGATTTTGGAGCAAGAGCCTGCCATCTTTAGGCTACTCTCTTCCTTTGGAGGAACAACTTTCACTTACCCCAGGATTTAGTAAAGACTGAATGCTTAACCAAGGAAATTAATCATGTGACCTGAGGTACACTTCAAGAACTGGGTGTTATCTGACTCATGGAGCCCTCCTATCAGGTGTGCACAGCAACACGATGCTCCATCATCTATAGAAATGGTAAGTATGTAGTAGTGCCCATGCAGATCCATGTATGTTACAGGAAGAAATGGGTCACACACCAAAATCCTCAGTTCTGCTATACCGCTATGGTCTCACGCAGTGTTACGTAAGATCAGCCGACAAGGAAGAGCAAGCTCAGGTCTGGATCCTATATAGCCCTGCGCAGTAAATCATGCCATTCTTTCTAGGACAGCGCTAGAGGATGCCGATGAAAGGAAATGCTTCCTGTGGGCTGACTTGTAAGCGATACACTTAGTTGTTCGCTTTGCTTGAAAGGAGAAGTGATTACATGAGTGTTTGTATATTGATTTGTGGACTGTGGCCAATGCTTTAATTGGATGGCGTCCTATAACAAAAACTGACACTGGATAATTTATAATGAACAGAAATTTGTTTTCTTGCAGTTTTGAAGTCTTGGAAATCCAAGCTAAAGTCTCCAGCAGGTCTAGTTACATAGTTAGTGATACTGTGATTCCAAGATGACAGCTTAATGCTGTATCTTTCAGAGAGGAAGAATACTGTGTTCTCACACAACAGGTGGCAGAAAGGTAAAAAGCGCAAATTTCCTACGTAAAGCACTTTTACAGGAATACTTTACAAAGGAGAAGCCTTCACCGGCTAATCATCTCCTAGAAGCCCCAAGTCTTAATACTGTTACACTGGAAATACATGAACTTTGGTGGAAATACTTTCAAACCAGAGCAAAGGGTCAGGGACTTGGAAGAAACATTATTGAAAAATTGACGATGAAGACATTTGGGGAAGAAATATATGGACAGTTCTAGAACTGGGCACAAATTCTAAGAATATTTGTGTGTCACATGAATGCTCACCAAAGGTTGCCCTCAGAAAAGGAAGATTGTAGCAAAAAATTGAATGAGATACCTGTTTTGTTTGTGTGTGTGTGTGTGTGTGTGTGTGTGTGTGTGTGTGTACCAATCAGCCCCTTTACCCAGGAACTCAAGTCACCACCCAATAGTCTCAGGAACAAAGTGGTCATGGTAACAGGAACGGAGTTTATACACGGCTTCAGTGACATGGACTACAACTGATTAGGGCACTGCCAAGTGTCCAGAGAAATACAGCAACACCATATCCTCATTAAGGCAGGAGTTCACAGGCTGATTCCTGACTTCTTGGTAGAAGATTGAGTATGTTGAATGGCTGCTCCAGAAGGAGCAGTGAATTTTTTTTTCCTGGGCCAGTTACTTTCTCTAGATACTGACTTTCTTTCCTAGAACATGATGTTTCTGGATGCACCTGTGCATTATCTACCACCATGATGTTGCACCTAGCACTCTTTCTAATCAAAGGACTATGTTCACAGCAAACAAAGCATAGCAATGAACCCATGCTTGTAGAATTAACCTTTCTATATTCTTCATCATCTTGAAGTAGTTGGCTTGACAGACAAGTAGAACTAACTTTCGACGTTTCAGTTACATTGCTAGGTGGATGACAGCATCTTCCAGTGTCGGGTGAAGGCTTTACATTCAGCTGTATATGCTCTGAATCAGGATCTAATGGGTGATGCTATTTTTTCCTGAGCTAAGATTCAGGAATTCAGGATTGAGCATTAAATAAGAGTAGCAAGACTAACTGTTATCCTTGGAGACCCACTAACTAGATTTTTGTTTCCTCTTCCCCGACTATGGTATGCTGACCTAGAGGTCTTTGTTTCAAAGGAAGAGATAGTTTCATGAGGAGCCTCATCATTGATTCCATTACGCTGGATTTTGTGGTGCCATCTGGTCACTTTAGACTCCTTATGCCCTTGGATAAACTGGGAAAGAAGAATCAGTGTGTAGTGAACACTATTATTGCTGGCCACTAAGGAGAAATTGGACTGTGTCTCCACAATAAAATAGAGAAGCATATATCTGGAAGAGAAGAAATCTCTTAGGATGTCTCCTAGTATTATCACGTCTTATGACTAAGATCAACGAGAAACTACAACACCTCAAGTCAGGCAATACTACCCGTAGCCCAGACCCTTCTGAAAGGAAGATGTGGGTTATTCTAGCAGGTAGGAGATCACAAGCCGGGGTGCTTGCTGAAGGCAAAGTGCACAGGGTATGAATACTGGCATAAAATTGTCGTAAATTATGATGAAGTGAGAGCAGCTGCAGGAATGAAGACTGAAAGTGGCAAGAATACTTCTTTCTTACTTTGTTATGTTTCTTTTCATGTATGTGTGTGTGTGCATATTAGTATCTTTTTCTCCTCCCTTTTTTATTTCCCTACAATGTAGCACAAGACATATTTACTCTGTACCATAACATAAACATACTTTAAGTTTTACATCACAGTCTTTAAGTTATGGGGCATTAAGAAGAATAAAAAGCACTGAAGAACTGTGTCTCCTCTTCTGCAAAAAGCCTTGGAACACTTGTTATTTCATTTGGGATTGTTGTATTATTGTAGGCAAAATAATGACCTTCTTATTGTTTTATTTGGAAACTACATGTGATTCAAGGTGATGCAAGGGGTGCCAGGTTGACAAGGGGTGTATTTGTGATGATTAGTTTTATGTGCCTCCATGGGGTATGGAAATACTGTGTTAAACTTTATTCTCTATGTGTCTGTAAAGGGATTTTATGAATTAATACTTGCCTTATAGACTTTGTAGAGCAACTTGCTATTCCCAGTGTGGGAGAATCATCCCATCCACTGAAGGCTCAAATGGAATAAATGACAGAAAATGTTTTCTCTGTCTCACTGTCTTCAAGCTGAGACACCAGCTTCTTGTGCCACTGAGCTTGCACTAGGGTTGGAATTCCATTGGCTCTCCTGGGTCTTCAGCTGCTTACTGTGGATCTTGGGTTTACTTAGTTTCCATAAACAGGTGGTCCAGATCCTTAAAATACATTTCCCTTCCCCACTCTAAGAGATAAATATATTTCCCATTAGCTCTGTTCTTTGGAGGACTCAGACTAACATAATAAGGAAATAAAATACAGGGGAGCAACATGCTGGGAAAAAATAATTTAAATCTAGTCTTAAATGAGCCAATCTACATTCAAGTTTGATGGCCAGAAATTTTCTGACATCCAGAATGTCCGACAATTCATGAGCTAAATGTCTTTCTTTCTTTCTTTTTTTTCCCCCCCGGTGCTGGGGTTTGAACTCAGGGCCTTATGCTTGCAAGGCAAGTACTCTAACCACTGAGCTAAATCCCCAGCCCCTCTTTCTTTCTTATTTTCCGAAACTTTCTTTCTTCTTTTCTAAAAGTAGTTACAAATGAAATGTAACCAGAACATAATTCACTTCTTCAATGCATACTGTATGTTACTCATTGTCTATGTTCTGGAGCACAGTATATTGGAGATTCTCATACTGGCTATTGAGCCCCTGACCTGAATTTTTCTGGATTCATGGGTGTATTTTTCTTTCTTCCTTCCTACATTCCAACTCCTCTATGAACTATGAGACATGGAATGTCAGAAGAGGACATTTAAGGCTAATTGTAATACCCTGGAGAGGATTCTTGTGGACAAAGTAGTCAGCATAATTACCATGCTGCATATTCATCATGGTGACATGGTGCATAAATACTTCAGCAAGCATTGTAAAACTTCTTTATTTCCCTTTTTTTTTTTTTCCCCTGTACTGGAGATAAAGCTCAGGGCCTTCATGCTGAGATGCATCCTCAGTCCTTTTCATTCTGAGACAGGATCTCACTAAGTCACTAAATTGCTCATTCTGGCCTTCTACTTGTGGACCTCCTGCCTCAGACTCCCAGAGTGTTGGAATTACAAGCAAGCACTACCATGGCTGGATCTTTATTTCCCATTAAAGGCCAAAGAAACCACTTCCACTCTCAATGGAAGACAATACTGAATATGTATCCTTTCATGGTGTCTAATTCTAGAGTATAGAAAAGAGTCCTGAAATAGAAATACCTGCTTTTATCCTACTAATCTAATTATTTTGGGGTTTCTGCACTTACTTACCTCCTAAGGGTTTTATGATTGTTGTATTCACAAATGAGAGTGTTTTTTGTAAAAGGCTCTAAAAATAAAACAGTTGTTTCATTTGGTAAAATATGAATCAATCAAAGAATTCAAAATGCAGGATGAACATGAAATGATTCTTGAATTTGAAACTTTTCAAATTCATATTACCAATAAGCTAAGCTTAATAAAAATAAAACAATAGTGTAAATTTATAAAATAATCAGATATCAGAACTACAGTTGAATAGACAAAAAAGTGAGAAATAAAACTTTTCAGATAAAGGTAAACCACAATAAAGGTTTACCTTTATCTGAATCCACTTCGAGCAATATCAAGTGCTTTTTAAAAATGTTTGAACCTTTTCATATGGAAATATACATCGCTCAGGGGAAGTAACCTTATCTCAAACTTTTTGTACTTTATATTTTCAATGATGATGTTTCAGACTCTTGGTCCGGAGCAGTAGCCCCTTTGTATCACTGTCCATGGTTTTTGTCTGAGTAGCAGACAAAATCACCTTGTAAAAACTGAGATGAATTATTTGTTAAAATTTTTTCAACAATAAATGGTAATGCCAATATTTTCCCAAGGACTCTATAATTACATTGATCATATTCCCAATTATAATATTAATTTCCATGGAGGAAATAAATGTAAAATAAAATTTTCAGTATTTGAAAAAATAGCTCAAAATTTAACAGTAAAATTATAATACAACTTTTATTAAAAATTATGCTTATATTTATATAACTATATGCTTGGAATATTCTTATCATGTATGAAATGGTTATAGTGATTCCAATGAATTATGCCATAGATGTTAAAAGAAGAAATGTCCCACTAAAATACTATAAGAAAATAGCATTTTACTTATTGCACGATGTATTTTGTTTCCTTGGTAAGCCTTGGAAAGCCTTTTGCTGAGATTTTTGCTACAGATCATGTTTTGACTTCACGATTTAAAATGTTGTTCACCAAGATTCAAGAGTTTTCTTAAAGAACAAAATTGTTCCAGACATTGCCTATAAACTTTGTAATATACTGTGCTTCATTTCACCTAAGACCTTAGATTTCCTAGTAGCGGTTAAGCGTTTTCACTTGATGGAGAAAAGACTTTTGTGGATGACAGAGCTGTACCTTTCTTTACTTTGCCCTGGAGTAGTTTGGTAGTGTTTCAGAGATTATTGATTATCTTTCCACCTCTATATTCCCTGTGTTCTCACAGGACCAAGTCTGAAATGGAAGAATCATTCACTGAAAATAAAGCTTCTTACAAACTTTCTTTTGAATAGCATACTTGGTAATAGCAAAGTATGTTTTACCTAAAAGAAAATATAATTTGTGATCAATAATTGCAAAATAACATATTAGTTATTTTATTTCATGACTTAAAATAAATGTAGGTGGTGGAATTTCATGAAGACAAATAATTATGGCAACAAATTAATACAGAGTAATAACATGATAGAGATTGGTGACTTCACCTTGTGCATTCTTTGCAACATATTCCGGTCTGGGTTCATGTACATTTTCTTACTCTTGTGATTCTAACAACAATTTTAAATAAAAAAAATCTTGTTTTGATATTTTTGTTACATCACAATGGCACATTTTCTAAACTTTCTAAAACTAATGGATTTAAGGTGCAGAAGTTCTCATGTGTACATTCTCCTTCCCAATTTGGCCGCGGCCTAACAGTGTGTTTCTAAGGCCCTATGTTTCTGAAAATTAGCAAATTAAAATAATTAATTACAATTAATAAAGGCCTGAGACTTGCTCCATGAGACACTCTGCATCACACTTTCCCTCTTTTCAGCACACTGGAGCCGCCATGGGGATTTGCTGATATGCAGGCAGGAGGAGGATATTTGGGCTTATTTTAGTTTTGACAGCATAGGATGTGGCGATACGCATCACGGTCATTTCCATGCACAGTTAAGATGTTTCTAACTCTTTCAGTGTAAAAATGGCTACCAAGAAATCCACTGTGTCATACTCTGCCAACTTACCTAGCCTCGTGACAAAAAAGGGACTGACTGAAAGGTTATCCTATGACTTGAATGTGCCCTACAGCGTTTACCACTCGAATGTGCATAATGGAGGAGAAATACATGGACCTGAGAACTAGCCTTTGGAAATTTCTCTAACCATCATCAGGTGGTGCAAGAGTCACCTAGAATTTTCAGTTTTTGTTGACGTCCAGTAAAAATAGAAATTAGGTTTCTTCTAACAGTTTGCACTAAATAGTGTGGCATATACAACATGGCAGTTTCCAAGAATTTCTGTGTGTGTATTTTGTTTGTGTGAATACTTCCTGATAGCAGAAAGCTTATGGCCGTGGCTATAACAAAAATAAAGAAATGAAAAAAGAAACATAATGACTAAGGTTCTTTAGATCAGATCCAGAGAGCCCTACTTATTGGGAAGAATAAAAGGCGCATGTCCATATAGCCAGTGGCTGTGTCTCTCCCTATTGCCTGGGGAAGGGTCAGCGCTAGACAGAGCAGCAAGAAGCAGTTTAGTTTTTGACAGAAATCATTCTGATTATGTACAATTGGGAATAGACTAGTACATATTTCAATAGGGATTTATAACCATATTCAGTTTGTCCATGGAAAAGAGTGAGAAAATAAATATTTGGCCTTTACTACAATCAATGAGGTTATATAAGGTTGTTTTTAAGTACTGTGATTATCAGTAAAATGATGGCTCATGGAATCGGTTACACAGTTAATCATCATTGTCTTAAACGCTCAGATAAAGTGATTAACAAAGTTTTTTGAAACTTTGTTAATTTTATATAAGTAAATGTTTGTGCATGCACTGGCTTGTGACAAAGAAAAGGGGGTAACAGACAAGATTTTATAGATCACTGACCAAAGCTACTCATAGACTAAAATTGTCAATTGAATTTCTAGGCGTTATATTTTAATTTTTTTTAAAATATGTTAATGGTAAGCTAAATGTTTTCTTATTATTTTAGGCCAGGCAAAGAAACTAAAACACAATGAAAACTCTTAACTCCAAATATTTCCAGGGCTAGAGGGCACAATGTGTAAGAAAAACGTAAAATCACTTGCACAACTGTGGGGACTGTAAGGCCTTCATTGTCTCACTTGTTTGGGGAAAATTAAATGTAAAGTTGTGCAGCCCTTCAAATCCAGCTCTTTAGTCATACTTGATGATACTTGAGCAAATTTAAAATGTATTTTAATTTATGATATTAGTGCAAGGGTTTTCTAGTTAGCAGCTGACTTTCATACCTTTGTCTAAGAAAATCTGCTACCTATAAAGTATCTCTTAGGTTGATATCAGCACTAAAAGAGAAGTATATTTCTCTAATCATCTAAGAAGAGATGTGTGGCCCTCTTTCCTTCACACATCTCTTCTTAGGGGTCACACATCTCTTCTTAGATGATTAGAGAAATACACTATCATTGAAGTGTCTATAAATTCTTAAAGAGACAAACGGAAAAATAACATCTAGGGAATCAAATAAGATTCAGGTATCATTGTGTAATGAGACATGTAAATGGAAGCAAAAGCAAACTCCACAATTAAAGAAATTTTCCTGAAATGCCTAAATTTTTGGACAATAAATCATTTTTTTCTTAATTGACTCAACAGACACACACTTTATTGAAAACCTACACTATGCTGGGCACTGCTATGACTGTCAGGGAGTCAGAGCTCAGTAATACAGATATGAAGAAGTTCACTTGCAGCGTGGTGTACATGGTGGACTGTAGTCAACGTGCGCAGGAACGCCCAGTGTAACTGAGTTATCACGGTTCTGGATGTAGAGGCTGCAGCTGAGGATTGTTGCTAACACAGTATAAAGGAGAACTGGAGCAGAAGATGGAGGGCAGCTGTTTCCCAGGAGAAGCTCTGTTGCGGCTGGTTCTCCTGGAGGGAACTTGGCTATTCTTGTTGCAGAAGGAGCTCAGGGCCTTGCTGCCACTGTGGATCACTGCCGTTTGCTTCGGGGGAGCTCTGGTCTTTATCCCCGCTATGAGTATTGTACTCGGCTCCCGTATAGATTTCTTCAGCCTTTTAGTGCAGACACACATACACGGGACATTACCGTGGGCTCCCAGCCCTTGACTGGATCTTTTGGGTCTTGGATGCATAGGTAGACGTTCTGTATTCGTCCCGCATCTGGCTTGTATGTGAATGTTGTAATGCGTAAATGTCCTGTATTAAATCTGCTTTCTTCCAAACCATTGACAAGTAACTGGTACAGTGTACCACACACACCATAGCAACTGGAAGCAGCAGCCACACTTTGCTTTATAACAGAAAATGTCCAAGAAATAACCAAAGAAGAACACATATCTCTATCTGAATAAGGTGAAGAGTAAAATTCATAACAAATAAGGCAAGAAGAGATCGCCTTAGTGGGTTGTGCTTGGAAGACAGTTTTGAACGATATGATGTAAGTTCTTACATACTGTCTTGATATATTTAGACTGCATTCCAGAGAAACTGGAGAGCAATTAATGGGTTTAAACAGAGGAATTTTTTAATCAAATATCACTTCAGAATATCCATTTGTATTATAAGCTGAAAAATGGATTCTAGCAAGGCATGTGGAAAAGTATTGACAGGAATTTTGTAAACTGCAAATAATGAAATTATCAACTAAGAAATTATTGAACTAAGACATTCAATAATGATTAAAAAATTGTTGAATACTTCCATGTTTATTAGTGAGAGTGTATGAGCCAGTCTTCATGATTTGGATGCCAGTTATGAGGGATAGTTTTGTGATGTTTAAACAACTAGTTTTTTTGTTTAAATGATTATTAGGATGATGTTTCTACCTATTGTAATTAAGATCAGGAAAAATAGGTAGTAGGTTTCTGAGTAAACAGAAAAAAATGAGTTGAATTTTTTTCAGCCAAAAATAGGAATGCCTAATAGTCAGTTTGCCATATGAAGCTGAAGAAAAAAATATGTCCTAGTAAAAAAGGTAGAGATAGCAGTGTGTAGCTCTCAAATAAAAATGAGTGCAGATTAAGAAAAATAAAGATTTGGGAATGGAACAATAAAGAATATTCATGTTTAAAAGGAAAGAAGAAAGAGTTAAAGCCACAGAATGTTTGTAAATGGTTAGAAAATTATGAAGGAAAATTCGGGAAAGAGTGATAACATACTGTGAATTACTACATCAAGAGCCTGTTATTCTCAAAACTACAAGGATTTATTTTTTCCCTTACTCTTGAGCTCCCCCAGGTTGGAAAACAATAGTCCTTAAGAATTCTGCAGGCAAAAAAGTATAGTGATTAATCTGGAATCCTCTTTCATCCCTAAAAAATCCTGCATAGGCAGAAAATGAGTCATGGAAAAGAACTGTATTAGTTCCTGGCAGACATGAAGGGGTAAATTAGGAGCAGGGATGTCTAGCTAGCATTTCCTTTTTTGTTTTTTTCAAATGTGCTTTTGTAAGTATTAGTATTATATTTCTATGCTTTGTTAATAATTTAATGTTCATATTTTATACCCAATTTTTCAGTAATTCTAATTAGCAAATTATGTGTGATGCTCAGGTTTAGCAGTGACCTCGGCAGGTTGCCCAGGAAGGTTAGCCTGCATTATCATTTGTTGGAGATCTAGTTTTATTCTAGTGTGCCCCACAATTTGGGGGCATTCCTATAATCATTCTCTGTTTGCAGTATTTTCAAACAATTTAGTCCTGAGTTTTATTGGAGTAGACAAGCATGAAATGAATTTTCTATCATGGTTTATGAATGCCGAAGAGTGCATAGATCAGTAACTTCGGAAGGCATCGGTGCTTGATGTTTAACTTCTCCTTTTTATTTAAGTAGGCAAATCCCTTCCAGCTTTAGTTTGAAATCCCAAGGACAGAAATTGTCCCAGTTTGGAAGCAATACCTCTACTCTAAATAGACGACTGTCATATTACTCTGCTACTTCGAATCATTTACATAACTTTTGTAACTACGCTTAAATATTTTGCCACTTTCATTTCTCTCAACAGGTGAAGATAATCATTTGAATTTATCAAACAGCTAACATTGTTTAACTTATTATCAATTTTGAAGTGTTTGCTTACTATTTGTAATACCTTATTTAGATTATTATGGGCTAATGTATCATGTCATTAAATTGAGAATATTAAAATCAGATTTTGCATTAAAAATCAAATAGCAAGGAGATCTACATCTGTAAACATTTTTTGTTCTGTTATACTTGCAAATAAATACCCTACTTGAAGAATACATAAGTGACCTACATCTCTGCTAAGTTAATATATAGTAAATTGCCAAATTACATATCCACAGAAGTTGCATCCTTCTACTTTTATAATGACACACGCATACTAAAATCATAACATATATTAATTTAATAGTCTTAAATTCAAGTGGTTTGTGTTAAGGAACCTACAATTAAAAGAGATTTTGTTTTTATTCTCTATTTTAATTTTCCTAGGGATAATTTTGAAGCCTTCAATTTAAAGATCAGCCTTTTCAGATTTTTTAATTTAAATATTTACTTGACAAATAACTGTATATATTTATAGGGTATAATATGATGTTTTGATATACCTATACAATGTGAAATGGTCATATTAATCTGGTATACTTGCTGTTTGTTTCATAGTGAGAACATTTAAAATCCATTTGTAATTTTGATGTTTACAGCAGAAATTGCCTATTTTTGAGGTCATAAAGAGGGTGGCAGTTTGGTCACTTGGCATGATCATTTGAAGTGGCCCCAAAGTTCTATTTACTACTCTTTTTGGTCTGAGGGACTACAGAATGTGCAACACTAATAAGAAATGCTAAGAGTAAATGTTCAGTTGTCTTGCCATTGTACAAGTTAGGACTTTCCCCCATTTTGCAGGATTTTTTTTTTTTTCCCCTCTAGGGTGAGGGAGTTCTGGAAAAACAGAATTGTCTGCAATATGACAGAATTTTTTTTTAAAGCCAATCCAACTAAATTACTATTATCTGGCTGGAAAAATGCAGTGCAGAGAGAAACCAAGCAGTTTCTGGCACATCTCTGCCAAAGTATTCCATAGATTATAGCCTTGAATGTACTCTGATGTATTTCCTCAGTCTTCATGTGGCAACATACAGCTATTCTCTGAAAATCTGCCATTTTCTATTGCTTCGATCCTATTTATTTTGTTTCTAAATTAAGACCTTTTAAATCAGAGATGATCATGCAGTCTTATTTTGTGTCTAATTCTGGAGCAAAACTGTGAGATATAGATATCTTATGTAGATAAGGATTATTTTGGTGGTCAGGTGAAATTCTAACGTTGTGTGGCTTAAATGTTCTATGCTTGAAATACTTCCTTTTTCCACTATTTTCTTTTGAATGGTGTATGTGTAAGATCACTTAACACAGTTTCCCCTAACTTCCCTAGATGAAAACCAGCACTGTGATGCAAAATCAAGACCAAGAAATTTAAGAAAGGAGTAGGGAGAATATTTAAGTGATTACTTGGGACATAATATTTGATTGAAAGAAACCAATACAGATTTTCCTTTGGGACACCCAGCTTTCCTTGTGAAAGAGAAAACACTAGAAAAAAAAATAAACATGAAAGATAAAAAGTCACTGAATCAATTTGCTGCCTGAGAAGCCAGAGCTTGATGAGAAGTTAGAAAACTACAACTTTTACCTGGGTAAACTGTTTATTGATGCGACCAAATAGTAGTGTTCTCTTTCTTCCACTATTGTCATCTTTGTAGAATTACCAGCAAATAATTATGACGGAATTTGTGTACATAAGTGTGTTGTGTGCAGTTGCATTTATTTTGCATTTCTTTTTTCGTATGGGAAATAAAGTGGCATTACTTTTGCTTTATAGGAGATAAAATTCCCATAAAATTACAAAGTGATAGGATGTGGAAGAGAATCTTGAAAGCAATGAGTGGCGTAAGAGATTTGTTTTCATGTAATCTGTAAAATAAAAGTACCAGCAAACAAGGTGAAGTGTGTAATGGGTTGAACTGTATATTTCCGTGATTCATATATTGAAATCCTACAGCCCATGCAACTGTATTTGGAGATAGGACCTTCAACGTGATAATTAAGGCTAAATGAGCTTGAAAGATTGAGGCCTAATCAAATAGGTCTAATGTCTTTAAGGAATATGCATAGAGATTGCTTTCTCTTTCTGTGTGCACCGAGAAGATGCCATCTGAGAACATAGCTGAGAGGCAGCTGGTGACAGGTCAGCAAGGGAAGCAGTCCTGATGCCACCTTCACTGGCTTCAGAGCCCAGAACTTCAGGGAAATACTTCTGCTTGTTAAGCCACCCACTGCGGGGTATTTTGCTATGACAGCGTATGAAGACAGAGAGGGTAAGAGAAACCGTCTCCTCTTTGGAGAAGACTACACACTGTGAATGAGCTGTACTCATTTAAATGAGAGTATTTAAATATTTCAATAAAAATGAAAAATAAAAGGATAAAAATGGCAAAGGTGTCTTCTGCTAAGTACTATTTTTGGCTCATCCTACGCTATGTAAGGTAAAAGAAAAATCGACATAGAATTTTTTATAAAGTAATTCATATTAAAAAGGTTTGAAGTAAAAAGAATTAAGGTGTGTTATTTATATGTACCAGCTTCCCACAATGAATGTAATCATTAGGTACCTGCAAAAGTACAAAAGAAAAAGGATTTTTAACTCATTTTGAACTCAATAAAATAGTCATCATAAAAGCACACATGCGACAGCAAATAAAAGGAAATGTTATTACTGTTTGTTTAATAGAATGTTAAAAAAAAAACAAAGACTCAGTTAAAAAGGAGAAAAACAGTAAAATAGAAGAAAATAAGACATTGATGAAATATAGAAGAATTACAAATAAATTTAGTATACAGTTCCAGAAACTAAGTCAACGATTTTGTAACTGATACTGAGGAAGAATGAATCAGTGTTACAGAAGATAAATTTGAGATATTTTTTACAGACAGTGCACTGAGAAGACAAATATACATATAGAGCAAAGATGACAATATTCACTACAAATCACAAAGAATTTAGGTATTTATAGAGATTAACTTTAGAAAGGAAGATAGGACCCAAAAAAAGTGTGGATTTTTTTTTCTCTAAAAAGTAGATATGTGAGAGGGGATGTGAAATTAATCAAACAGACAAGTTATGAAAAGCTATATCATCTCTACTGTAACTAAAACTAGATATATTCAATTATAACGAACATATAGCAAAAAATAATTGCTACAATTCCAATTATATAATTCAGTGAAAGAATTACATTCTCAGAAAGACTTCATCATACAGTTATATTTTGCTAAAAATAAAGTATAAATAAGTGTATAGTACATTTATTATTTTTTATATTTCTCTTGCTAGATATAATTTAAAAACCTTGACATTATGTAAAAGAAAAACATAACTAACATCTGAGCGATGAGGAAATTAGAAAGACTAATTAGGAACTTCTTCTTTTGCCTCATGTAACCCTAAGGACCAACAGATT
This sequence comes from Hystrix cristata, assembly GCA_004026905.1. Classification (NCBI taxonomy): domain Eukaryota; kingdom Metazoa; phylum Chordata; class Mammalia; order Rodentia; family Hystricidae; genus Hystrix; species Hystrix cristata. Next base: position 222,695 of record PVJO010000399.1, on the reverse strand, counting down.
CAGCCAAAATAATCAAACCAACAAGAAAGTAACTCCAGGAAGAGTCTCTTGTCTTTATGAAAAATAAAACAAAAAACAAACTTAAAAATAAAAAGATAGAGCAATCTAGAAAGAAAAAAATGTTGCACAATAAAAGCTCCATTTAGGCATACACACCGAAAAGAATGGCCTTGTGCCCATCTCTGCCAGCAAATAATTGCCAACACAGAATCCTATATACAGAAATATTTATTCATTAATAAAGGGAAATTATAACATTCTCAGGTAAAGGAAAATTTAAAAACACTTGTCACTTTTATAATATTCTGAATGAATGGTTTAAAAATATTCCTTACTGGTACAAATAATCAACGATGAAAACTAGGAACATTGGGAAAGAATAAAGAAGTAAGAGCAATGATTTGGGTAAATACACTAGATTTTTCTTCTCAGTTTGAGTTTTCTACATGATATTTGATAGTTGTAATAAGAAAAATCCTGTATAATATGATTTTCAACTTATGTTGCTAAAGTATTTAAGACAGTTATAAATGGGGCGGTTAAAGGAAAGGAAGGTAAGGTTTCTAGACTTCCCTTGGACTGGCAAAATGTTAACAACTGTAGACCTAACAACTGTCGGTAAGTTATGTATGTATAATATAAATACCTAGTAAACCAATAAAAGCCTCCTTAAAGAAATATGTTAAAAAAAATTGAAGTTAAAGTAGATGTCTAAAATTGTCTAATCCATAGAAAAACAGGGAAAATAAGGGAATAAAACAAAATGCCACCCTTATATAAACTATAACATATCGATAATTACATTAATTACAATTGGCCTAAATATGCAAAGTAAAAGAGAAATTTATAGAATGGACAAAATTTACCCAAATATAAACTGTCAACAGGAAACTCACTATATAGATATAGATATATAGATGGAGATATAATTTTAAAATTCACCATATATATGTAACTATATATGTAGTTTAAAAACAAGCAGACAAATAGGTAATGACACTGGATAGCTGCCAGAACAGCTAGAATACACTTACAATGTCAATTGCTAGCAAACTGTAGGGAAACTAGATCTCTCATACATTGCATGCAAGAATGAAAAATTGTTAAACTACCTTGGATATTAGCATGACAATTTCTTTAAATTTAAATGTATGCTTACCATGCAACCAGTAATTATATTCCTGGATATTTGAAAGGAAAACCTATGATCACAGACAAACCTCTACATGATTATTCACAGAATGTTTTTTTGTGATAGGCCAGAACTGAAAATAGCCAAAATTTCCTCCTACATGTAAATGGTTAAATGAAATCTGTCACATCCAAATTATGGCATAACATTGCATCCATGAAAAAGAATGGATCAATAATGCGTACAACACCATGGGTAGACCTCGAAAGCATGAATCTAAATGAAATAAAACCAGGTTCAAAATAATAACTCCTACCTTATAATTCTACTCACGTAATATTCTCAAAATACTAAGGTCTTAGAAATGGGAAATGAATCAGTGATTTCCAAGAGTTAAGGATAGTTGGGGGAAGGGGAGTGTGTGTGTGTGACTAGATAATAATAGTAAAAAAAAAAACACCTCTCTGTGGTGACAAAATAGCTGTGCCCTTTAAATGTGGAGGGTGCCTACACAAACATTCTCCTGTAACAAAATGACACAGAACTTAATTTAAATCCCTAAAAAATTTAACACTGGGCTAAAAATTTCAAATCTATATTAACAAATATGTATGTGCAAACACAGAGAGACTGCAAAGTGTAACTGTTGTATCTATATAATGTTTGTTAGATTTACTAATTTATTTCAATGATAATTATTTAGTATAGATTTAAAAATTATACCAATAGTTAATGATATGGAAATATTATAACACCTTGGTAGATTTTATCCTGTTCATGTAACAAAACCCATACAAATACACAAATAATGTAGAAAAAATAGGGATTCTTTCTAAATGCTAAATAATATCAGAGAAGAGTTACACACTCATACGTTTCTGAGTTTGAGGAAAGTATTTTAAATTCACTATAAAATTATTCATGGTCATTTACCTGATTATTTTAAATAATGGAAGGGTACATCATCTTCATAAATTAAGAGCATATTTTTGGAATTTATGTAATGGGGGACTAATTTAGCTTTATTTTCTTCAAGTAACATTATGTTAGACATGAACCAATGAAATAGTAATATTTCCTTCCCAGTAACACAAAAGTACATTCCAGAAAATCATAATCCATGTTCCTTACTTAAATTGGATGTGCAATCACACCTCTTAGAGTCGATTTTGATTTTGCGATGAAATCTTCGTATCTTGAGTCTGTGTGATCTTTTTATCAACTTATGAACTGGCTATCAAAACATTTTCTTTATAGTTGTCTTTCTTTTGTAACAGAATGCAAAGCACTACATGCAAATAAATTCCTTTCATCTTTGAACTTAAGTCCTGCATAGTTCTTTTCATTTTAGACACCAGACTGTCTGTTATGTCTTGAATACATTTTTTTCAGCTACTAGTCTACTAGGTAGTAGGTTACATTAATAATAGCAATTCACATGATAATTTGAAGTATTATTTCTGAAACAAATATATTCTTCTAGTTCACTAAAATACTAAGAAATCAAACAAAACAGTAAATTTGTCAGAAGAATGAAAACACCAAGTACAGTTTTCATTCTGATACTGATGTCAAAACTGTTTGGAATTTTTTTAATGAGCAAAACACAATTACTATGGTTCGGTCAAGTGAGTTGGGATTTATTTTCCACAGAAATTCTTTTTTAAGTTGAAAAACTTCCGGCTGCAGTTAACAGAAAAGCTACTGGAGAGATATAATACAGAAGAGTAATAATTTAAATTTTCTGAACATTGGAATTATAAATCATTCGATTGTGTCCTTTTAATTTATTTACATTTCAACATGCACTCAATACTTCAAGTTTTTCATAATCCTGTGTAAATTTAAAGTAAGCAGAAAGGCAACAGGGGAAAGAGAGAGGAAAAGGAAAATATGGAAAATGATGAATGAACCTGATATAAATAGGGGGGGAGGGAGGAGAGGGGAGGGGCGGGGGAGAGGGGGAGAACCAAGATGCACCATGTATAGGTACAGAATAAATGTAATGAATGTGATCAATGTATGTAGAATGTACCAATACATGCTCTTGGTTTAAAATAAATTAAAAAAAATAAAGTATAATAAGTGCACACCATAAGCAAAATGAAAATGATGCACTTAGAAAGCCAATGCTGAACCTGGGATCTGTGGTAGAGTCAACTATGTAGCTGAATTAGAGTATTTATTGGTATAGAGTTTAGAAGATATTTTTGAAATAGCACAGGAATAATGAAGTTGAAAAAGACAAACAAGCACCAGGGGTGAGTGGTACAAGTACTAGGAAGAAAAGATGGGGACAATTCTACATGCTTTTACCTGGATTTAACAATGCAATTCTAAAAAATCTTAGCATTATTTTGTATACAACAGTAAACTGATTATAAAGTTTACTTGGAGAGGCAAAAGGCTAAGGAAGAATAACTTTTAAGTGTTCACACTCCTGGATTTCAAGAATCACGGTAAAGATGCAATAATCATAAGAATTTAGTTTTGAAATAAAATAGAAAAATAGATCAATAGTATTCAATAGAGGTCAATAGAGAACCCAGAAATAGATCCACAAAAATACAGTAAGTTGATCTTTGAGAAGAGAGTGAAGAAAAGAATAATGGATCAGAGAGAGTATTTTCAGCAAATAGTACTGGACGCTGGGTGTAGTGGTACATGCCTATATTCCCAGCACATAGGAGGCTGAGGTGCAAGGTTTGCCCTCAGCTCCAGACCAGTCTGGATTACATAGTGAGTTCAAGTCCAGCTTGAACTACAAAATGATAAAAAAAAAAAAAATTCCCCAAATAAAACAAAACAAATAGTTCTGGAATGACTGGACACATACGTGCAAAATACTAATCTAGACACAAAGCTTACACCCTTCACAAAAATGAACTCCAATGGATCACATAAAAATGCTAAACTATCAAGTTCCTAGAAGATAACATATGCGAAAATCTGGATAATTTAGGGTTTGGTGAGAACTTTTCAGATACAACATCAAAGATATAATCCATGAAAGGAAGAATTTATAGACCTCATTATAATGAAAAATTTCTATGCTATGATGTGCACTGTCAAGAGAATAAAAAGACAACTCACATACTTGGACAAAATATCTGCAAAAATATACATCCAATAAAGTTTTTTTTTCTCTCAGAACTCTTAAAAATTAACAAGTAAACAAATGAGCTGATTTGAAAAAATGGGCCAAAGGCCTATGTCATCGAAGACGAGATATGGCAAACACGCATACAAAGGGATGATCCATAATACACATCGTGAGAGAAATGTGAATGAAAACAACAAAGAGATGCCACTACAGACCTACTAGAATGACAAAAATCAAGACCACTGACAGTGTGGAAAGCTGGCCAGGATGTGAAAGGACCTCTTGTTTATTGCTGATGGGATGGAAAACAGTACTGCTAATGTGGAAGACAGTTTTGTGGGTTGTGATAAAACTGAAAATACTCCTATCGTATGACCCAACAATCATCCTCCTTGTATTTACCCAAAAGGGTTGAAAACATGCCCCTCGAAGTGCCTGCACATGGATGTTTATTCGCACTGCTAAAATATAGAAGCACTCAAAATGTCATTGAGTATGTGAATGGATACAAGTCCTGGAGTATCCGGAAAAGGAAATATTCAATGCTGAAAAAATAACAAATTACAAGTCAGGGAAAGTCATGGAAGAACGTGACATGGTACTAAGTGAAAAAGCCAATCTGAAAAACTGTGTGCTGTATGATTCCAACTATTTGACATTATAACAAAGGCAAACCTGTACAGCTTTCATTTAAAAGTCAGGAAAACTTGAAGTTATTGGAAGATAGTAATGGCAGCTAATCTATTGTTTTAATATAGCAATAAATTAATATAGCAATAAAATATTGAAATTGGTACTGGCAAAAAAGCCAATAAAACATAAGAAATTCTTGTATGATCCTGAGGTAAAGATGAAATAGACCAAACTGGCATTCTGGGCCAATAGTAGAATGCATGGGTAAGTAAAGCAATATATAATTTTATTTTATTTATTTTGTTCATTCTTTGGTTACCTGTGTTACAAGTATATGTTGTAATACACAAATAGGACAGATGCTAATATTCTGGGTCTCCTCTTTTGGTCAAAGGAATTAATTAAATTTTTACTTATATATTGATCTAACTTTCAAGCCACTGGAATTTAAGAGTTAATACTAAATAAATAGGTAATTATAGATTTTCTAATTAATTTTGAACTTTTTCTGTTATTCTTTCACTATAGGAGTTTAAATATTTTTCAGTCTCCTCTTTTATGAGTGATCTTTTATTATTTTTGATGTTGCTTTCAATTTTTGTATTTTTAAAACTGATACATGAAAACAAATATTTTACATTTCATACATTTCAATGGGGATACAATGTGATGTTTTCATATGTGTATACATTGTGCAATCACACTAAACGACTCTTTCCTCAGACATTTTTCACTTCCTTATGGCAAAAAAGTTCAAAATTCTTTCTCCTAGCTTTTGGAGATGTAGAGTATAATCGTTATGTGTAACTAGCCTCCTGTACAATACTACTTTAGAATTTCTTACTGCTTTCTAATTGCACCTTTGCACCCAGTGATTAACCTTCTTTTTCTTACATAATATAGAATCATTTTGCATAGTTTGTAGTACAAAGTTTTACCAATGCTAATGTCAAAAGCAAAACAATCATTAAGCATTCCTTTATCCATGATTTTAATTTCATGGATTAGAATTCACTGAATCCGTTAACATGCTTATATTTGATTTCTACATTTCACATTTTACAACAGATAAAATTTCACTGTAAAATTGAAATTACTAGACTTGTTTATGTTAAATATTGGTATCTGTTGCTAAAAAGTATACATAAAGTGACAATTCATAAGCATTAAAAATTTCCCCCCTGCAGATGGTGATGCAGGAATAATATTGTCTTGGTTATTTTTCTTGTTACTGAGACAAAATATCTGACACCCACAAGTTAAAGGAGAAAAGGTTTATTTTGGCTTACAGTTTGTAGAGGTCTCAGTCCATTGTCAGCTGGCTCCAAGGCAGGGTACCCTGGCAGAGGGGCACCACAGAGGAGAAACAGTCCATGGCAGGGTAGGCAAGAGACAGCAGGAGCAAGCAGCAAGTAAGGACTCTGCCTTTTCCTTTTATTCCATCCAGGCTACAGGTCTTTTGGGTGGGCTTGTCTTCAGCAAATCTACTCAGCCACACCCAGAACTATGCTAATTCTAATTAGTGGCCTAATTTAGTACCACACAACTTTATCCCAGTATCACACAAGCTAGATCCAGCCAGCCAAAAAGCTCCACCTATAAGTTCATGAGGTGTTGGGGGATACCTAGATACAAGCCATAACAAATATGATGTATATGAATATTAGTATGTGCCTTTATAATGAGGGTTACATTTTCCTGGTATCTGTCAGTGTAGTTACATCATATTTCCTCTTGATCTTTTAATCAACGTTACCATATTCATTATTTCCCTAGCTTGCTTCTTCAATGGCTATCTGGTTGTTATCTCGCACTTTGCTTCCTAGACATTTAATCTAGATAACTGTGGAAGCAAGCTACAGGACAGTTCCTTAGGAGCATAGACTGTGTTAGGGTTTAGATCAAGAATGTCCCTCAACGCCCCGTACATTTAGAGTTGGGACTTTAAGATGGCGATTGGACACTGGGGGCACTGTAGTCACCTATGGAATCTACAGATGAGCACAGGTGGGGCCTGGTTAGAAGAGATAGGTCACTCGGGGTTTGACCTGGGGGGTTGCATCTCCCTCCCTGGCTCTTCGTCTCCCAGCTTGCAGAGCTGTCCTCTGCCCAGGCCTTCCGCCCTGCCTTCCCTGTGTTAAACAGCAGTGCACTGAAACCTGTAAAAAGTGTGAACCCAAATAAACCTCACTTCTTTTAATGTGTGGGTGATGAGTATTACATCTTGGCAAAGTGTAAGTGACTAAGACAGGATCTTCAAAAAGCCATTACAGCCAGAGTTTGGTGGATTCCAGCATTATTATTGATATGAGCACCAGAAAAAATGCATGTTCATCATAAATAAAGCTGTGTTAATTCTTGGTTCAAGTGCTAGCTTCACCATCTTGAAATCTGTAATTATTACAATGTCCGTTGTTATGGTTTGTGTCTAGATGTCCCCTCAAAGCCTCATGTGGTAAGAGATAGCTGGATCTAGAGTGTGCAATTACTAAATTGATCCATTGATTGGTTTGGCATCGTTCTGCTGGGATCAAGGATGTGAGACTGAGATTGGGGGAGGGAGTGCGGGCTGCCCTGGGGGCAGGTAGCCTAGATAAAAGATACAGGAAGAAGCTAACTAGCTGCTTGTTTGCATTGCTTATTTGCATACATTCCTTGCAATTCCTTACTTTTACTTTGCGGCCGGTCCGCTGCCGGCCTGCCACGCTGCCCCGCCTCGGACCCAGCGGACTATAGACTGAAACCTCTGCAGACTGTGAGCTAATAAACCTTTCTTCCCCTAACTTTGGGTGTCGGGTATTCTGTCCCAACAACGAGAGGAAAGTAACTAAAACATCCGTCATCCTTTAGTAGCACAGAAAAGTCATCCTAAATGTCTTGTGCAACATAAGAAAATCAATATTTTTTTAATTTGATGCTTTAAAAGACATCATTTTAATTCTATTCATGACTGTTTGTTTTTAAAGCAAAAATTATTTGGATCATTATTCTGAGTAAATTTAGTCAATAATTTTCTGAGACTACTTGTTGTGTCATCTGAAATGGTGCTTCTGCTGTAACTGTCAGAATTACTTGAGATTTATGTAAAATTTCTCATCTTGAGAAATAAACAACTTCTTGTTCTTATAAGAATCTAACTGTGGTTGAATTAATATTCTTTTACTTCATGTTAATGACCAGCAACATGTTTTTAAATAAAAAACATTTCCACTTATAAAATTGTTATAAGTTTTTCCTTGCAGTTAGAATTTATTAAAATAGCATATGATGCCATGTATTTTTTTAAGAACTCTGCAAAAATTAGGAATGATATGAATTGTGATTTAAATATTAAAAATATTGCAGATGCCATGCACATTCAGATGTTGATAGGCAAATGGTGGATTTCCTTTTGGTACTTTAAAGCAAAGAGAGAGATTAATGTTGAGAAAAAGAGACTACCAAATGTTTCAAGAAAAACATGTAGGGGCTGGGGATTTAGCTCAGTGATTAGAGTGCTTGCCTTGCAAGCACAAGGGCCTGAGTTTGATCCCCGGCACCACAAAAAAAAAAACAAACAAAACAAAACAAAAAAAACAAAAAAAACCAACATGTAGACATTTATGTTAGTATGTCAACCTCAAAATTTTCCACACAATTTTTGTTCTAAGGATTCTCGGCATTCTAATTACTGCTCATCATAGTTGAGATCAGGATCAGACATTATACTATGACCTTCTAAGAATATGAGCAGGACATTTCAAACTGTCTTAGTCCATTTGGACTACTATAACAAAATATCAGATGCTGGGTGAATATAAAAAAACAGAAACGTGTTTGAATTATGGAGGCTAGAAAGTCCAAGATTAAGGATCAGGAAGATATGGCAATATTGAGAACTCACCTTATTTATCGACAGTGCCTTCTCACTATACCCACTTGGTAGAAAAGACAAGATAGCAGTTTGATAACAACACCAAATTCAAACCTGCTGATTCTGCCTTCATAGTTTACTCACTGCCCCAGGTCCCACTTCCTAGTATCATCATGTTAGCAAATAGATTTCACAATAAGAACTTTTGGGGGACAGAGTCTTCAGACGTCAGCACTATCAGTACTTATTTCTTGACTAAAACTCTTCCAAGAAGAGCTCCAGGAAAAAAATTATAGTAATCGAAAAGTGATTTTCAGAATGTTTCTGTTTCAAGCTCTATTTCTCCTTTGTGACAGAGCTGCTCCCATTAAATGTGCTCTATCTCTTTATGTAAATTTCTAACCAATGAGTTAACTTAGTTCAGTCTGTTGTCCCACTTTAATTGTTGAATTAGCCTTTCCTGAGAGAAAATGACTGCTAATTATCTTGGAAGTACATTTTGATATTATTTGAGATTTTATTAATGCCTGGAAGAATATTCGGGTTTGGGGGAGGAGATATCTTCAGAACTTTTCAAATTCTGGGTCAATCTGGGTTTTATAGAAACGCTAAAAATTTACAATTTGAAGAAGATTTTGGGGAAGAAGACCTCAGAAAGATAAATAAGAGTAAGAGGAAGATTACGCATTTAGAAACTTAAGATATTGAGGCAGCTCTGACATGTCAAAGAAAATAAGGAAGAAGGAGGTTTGGGAAGAAAGAGGCTGAGATGGAAGTGCAGCTCCAAGATAGCCCCGGCAGGGGCTTCTGCACAAAGGCTGCCTGTAGAGTCAGTCTGTGCTGGGCAGAAATGCTGCCCACAGTGACTGCACTGTGCTCAGACTGGCCTGACACAGATAAGGAAGAAACGTCCTCAACTGGCACAATGTGGTGTATCTCCAGCAAGGGTCTCCAGTTTCCAAGCTTGTTAGGAACTGGGCTGCACAGTAGAAGGTGAGTGACAGGCAAGTGAGCAAAGCCGGCTCCCCACTGCTGAGATTACTGCCTGAGCTCTGCCTCCTAGCAGACCTAAGGTGGCATTAGATGCTCAGCCAGTGTGAACCCCACTGTGACCTGCACATGCCAGGGGTCTAGGCTGTGCACTCCTTGTTAGAATCCAATGCCTGATGGTGAGTGGTGGAGCTGAGGTGGCGATGCTGGCACTGGGCAATATATTCATCATGTATGGCAAACATTCTAATTAATAAAAGGGAAGCTGAACACACACACAAAAACACCCCCCCATCTGTGGAAACATTAGCTTTCCCAAAATTGGTCCCCAGTGCAAAAAGGCTGGAGACCCCTGACCAGTGCACTGTGGCTGGCGGCCGTCAGCCCAAGAGACCAGGAGCAGTGGTGGCTGGAAATCCCTTCTCTGCGGCTCTGTTTTCATCTTGTGGCTACACAGCTCTGAACTGGCATCTCCTTCACAAATTCACTTTATTCTCCTCCTACACATGCGTGTCCACTACCTCATTTCTGCTTTCCTACTATGTTTTGATGACAGTTTGACATGACTTTTATACTTTTCCTTGATGCTTCCTTCCTTTTCTTTTTCTTTTATTCAGTTTATAACTTATGACTTATAACTATATATACAGCCCATAACACACATATGAGGTAAGTTATTTATTTAGATGGATAATACATGCACTTTGTAGACATTTCAAAGGGAAGCCATGCTTTTATCTGTAGCAGAAGATCCAACTTGTTAAGAGACTCTCATTGATTATTCCCACAAATCTACTCGTGTCTAGCTCATGCTGTGATCCTCAGCTACACTGCGGAGCATGCCTGTAATACTTGGGTTGTCTTCCACATGTTAAACCCAAGCAAAATGAGACTCTTTTTCTACATGGTTGCATACATCCTAGTTCAAAGAGTTCTCTGGGAGAACACTGTGTTTATATACAATAAAGAAAACAAAATATAGTACACAAACCGTAGTGTGGTTGGCATATTAACTTACTAAAATACTGTTATATTCCTGCAGTGGGACTGCCAAATTTGCATCATCTGTGCCTAAATATATTCTTTACTCCTAATGGTGACATTTGGTCACTGTCATATGCACAGCGATGAGATGCAATGTTTACATGTAAGTTTTTAATGTTCTATAAAAAGATAATATCAGCTTAAAATCTTTAAGTGTTACAAAAGTTGAGGCTATGAGGGTAAAGGAAAATTCCTGCTGAGTATTATCTACATCTTTTTGGAGCTCTAAGTCTTCAAAATAACTGTGAATAAAGAAGGAACTTGAGTGTTTTGTTTTTGTTTTCTGCTTACAAATCAGCAGACATCACTGTAGCTGAGAGATCTGGAATGTTACAGAGTGCAATGTGAAGGAGCGCTGGATGATAAGAGGTGCCTCCTGTTTAATCTTCCTACTGGGTGACAAGCCATCCGTGAAAGCTGAGGAGAGTTGTATATAATGTACAAGACAAGATGAAAGCAGAGGGATGAAATACAGTGGCAGACAAACAGAATCTAAAAGGAGGATGAAAAAATGGAGAACAGTCTGGACATATAAAATAGAGCCAATACAGAGTGATAAATCAAGATCAGTTCTGACCTCTGTAGGATAAAGAATCGCCTTCACATCAGTACGCTGCTCAAGAACATTTTGGGGAAGTCACATTGCTTCGCTGTGCTTTACACTTAATATAGTTGTCTTAGACATGATAATACATGTAAGATTCTTAGAACAGTGTATCATACAAGCATTTTCCAAAGGTCATTTACTATTAAGTACTTTAATGCTGGAAGCATAGTGGGTAGGAGGGTTCAGCAGCTTTGAGAAGGCAAGCTGTGTTTTTGCACAAAGGGCAAAAATATATAAGAATATATTCACAAAAATGTACACACACACACACACACACACACACACAAACTCTCAGCAGTCTGGAGAGACTGATATCCTGCTGCACTTTGGAGAAAATTGGAAAGAAAACTTCGAGTCTATTTTCTCAGGCTTTCTGACTCATAAAAATACATTATTTAAGGTTATTGCACAGTTGTTTCCCCCAGAGGTGTTTTCAAAGTAAACAGTGTTATCTTAAATGAGTTATTCTGTTTCTATAGTTCTTGAGCTAAACCTAACTGGAGTCAGACTCTCCAGGTCTGTATTATTATTCTCCTAACAAAACCCAAATTTGTTTACCTTAAAAAAGAAAAAACCTAATATCATGGTATTTTACAAACTGCAGAGAATGAATAACTTGATACTGAATATAAACTCTATAATTATTTTTCTCTATGTGTTTTTACGCCGCTAATGTGAAGAACATTGTCAAATATTAAAATTGCACTAAGTAGCAGAAAGAGAAATAGCGAATTCTGAAAGAGTACTGAGATAAATTCAAGAAGATTAAATATTTTGTTTGCATTTTGAGGGAAACATAAAGGTTGGTTTGATGATAACATAAAATTCAGAATCTCAGCATGGTGTTTGGTTATTAATCTTTATTAAAGATTTTGTGAAAAAAATTTACTTTTTTCCAAACAGTACTTGCAACCTACATCCAAACAATAATTCATAAATCTATCAAACCATCAATAAACATTCACTATGATTTTTCTGTTTATTTATTGCTCGTAAGGATATTTTACAAGACATATTACTGTTTGTCTGGGAACAGAAGCATTATAAACAAGTTGAGTATTTCATGATAGTTTGTGTCCCAAGTAAGGAAATATTATAGCAAAATGTCTGCCCTCAATACTAAATGTAATAGATTGTTGTTAGGAATGAGTCATACTTTCTTCTGCCATCTTTGGGACTAAGATGTGGTTATGCTATTCGCTGTAATTAGTGTCCTCGTGAGTTGAGTTTCCTACACTTATTGCAAATTTGGTGCACAAAGTAAACAATGCTAGACTTATTGTAACAGTGAAATATTTGTGTTCAGGAATGACAATGAACATCAAGGGAAGAGGAGACGAGAATTTTGGAAATGGTTCACTAGGACTATGGTTAGATGTAGTACGAGTGTGTTACAGCAAGGGTGCCCAAACCTTGGGCTATGGACCAGTACTGGCCAGTGAGTGAAGCTTTATCCACGTTTGCAGCCACTCCCCATTGAGAACATTAATGCCTGACTAGGGTCAGATCGGTGGCAACATTAAATTCTTACAGGTGCATGAGGCCTACTATGAGCTGTGCATATAAGGAAATCTGTGGTGTGTGATCCCAAGAATCTAAAGTCAGTTGATCTAGCATCACAACCTTACCTCCACCTCAGATCTTTTGCAAAAGAGAAGGGGACCAAGGAATGGAAGAAGAGAGGGAGGGGAGGACAAGGGGAAGAAAATGTTAAGATGTATTATGTACATGTATCTACCCTCCATGATGAATGTAGTCATTATATACTCTAAACATGTGCAAATAAAACATAAAAAGTGAATGCAATTATTATGTATTGTAAACATATACTAATAGCAAAAGAAGCACTCACCCCATCCAGTCAGTGGAAAAATTTTCTTCCGTGAAACTGGTACCTGGTGCCTAAAAGGTTGGAGACCCCTAGGCTCAACACTCAGTATGTTGGGCTTTTACACTCAAAACAGAAGAGTAGGAAAGTACAGAATCGAGAGTATGTACCTGAGTGGCCATGACATTATATAAATTAATCTTCAAAGGCATAAACTGGAATGCAATTTTGTTATCTGTCTTTCACTCTTCATAAAAACGGAAGACCTAAGAATTTCACTTTCTGTGTAGGAAAGTGAGAAAGTCCTTTGTGTGGCTCTGCATTCCAAGTATCTGACCAGAAAACTCATTCCTCTCTTTTGCATCGTAAGGAGGAAAATGTTCCTACGGTTATGGGCAAGAGGCAACATCCTCCCTCCGGGTGATCAAAGTTAGATACTGAAGAGAAGGGCCATAGGGCGAAATGAGCGGGTGAGAACGACTGGTTTGGGGTGGATAGAACACAGCTGGTTGCAAAAATGTGGCCGTCTGTGACGACAACTCTCAGGAGTCGCTTTGTGGCTAAATTTTAGTGAAAGGTCACATCTGAAGATGACTGGTAAAAAGGGTTCACAGTGTTTGCAAGTTTGCTGAGGAAGTGGGGATGGAAAATGAAGGGAGGAGGACCGGTTTGCCCCAGCGAGTATTCAAATAATTTCCTACTCAAAGGCTCAGAGGGGAGACTAAAGCTTGTTTTCTTAATAACTTGCAACATGCACAATAGTTTTGCTTAGGAGCCAAAGTCAATTTCAAACTGAGTGTCAATTTATTTGCAGGAGTTTTTGTGGAAGGCACTAGGCAGCTTTCCAGCACTGTACATGTCTCCTGTGTCCTCCACAATATGGCTCTGTGTATTCTAGAATGAGTTGTGGCTAATGGTAATTTCTGACCCAATATCCAGGTTGATTTTATCACAAAGTTACAGCGTCAAATATTTGTCTCTTCAGGACCCTAACAGTGGTGGTGACATGTTTGAAATGATGCCGAATGTCTTCCTTTCTGTCAAGCTTCTTTGGATAACGTCTTTCAAGTTCATGGGGTCAAATGCAATGAGAAAGGTTGACACCTGAGAATCAACCCAACATTATTATCTCCACAGTGAGCTGAGCAGGCATAGAGGAAATGTTTTCAATTTCCTCTTAAATTGAGAGAGTTGGGGCAAAACAGAGTTAGGACTAGAGCCTTTCCACAGAATACGATACTTAGGGAAAATAAAAGAAGACTTTAGGTTTTATGTTTTTAGGACAAAAGAGAGAATGAATAGCAAGAAAGAATCACGAGTCATCCTTAAAAACAATAGGATATTTACAGGAGATTTTGTGTGCGTGTGTGTGTGTGTGTGTGTGTGTGTGTGTGTGTGTGTGTGTGCCGGAGATCGAACTCAGGGTCTTATGCTTGCTGGGCAAGCACGCTAACCACTGAGGTAAATCCTCCAGCCAGAAGATTTTTACTGAAGGTGTGTTTCATGAAAATTGATTAGCTCACAGACTAACTTGAGTTTTAAAACAAGAATAAATCTTAATACAATACTCTTTCAAGTATTTGGTTGTTTCAGAGAACAAGCAATATGGAAGCATGCCAATCCCTGACTGCAATTTAAGAACGAGGACACTATGATCGTGGAAACTGCTATTGCCAAACATGTGGCGCTCCCTTCCTTTGGAGAGTGGAGTACTGAGTAAAGGCTTCTCAGCTAAGAATGCATGTGCAGGTTTCTTTGGCCAAATGGTGTGGTCATCGGATTAATTCCAGCCTCTAAATATGAATGGAAATTATACATCTGTTGGTTTATTACCACTTCCTGTCTGGAGTATGAGCATGTGGCTTACAGATGCAAGAACCATCTTATTGTTTCATACAATGAGTATGAGGAAACTATTGGGAGAGAAAAGTTGAGTTTCATTATTATACAGACAAAAGTTAGATAAATGAGACCAGCCAGGGAAAGAGTACAGAATGAAATAGTTGTGGCATAAAGAGGAAATTCTAAGACAAGCTAGTGCAGGAGGGATAAGAGTAAGGTTTAAGAAAAAGACTCAAATAGCTTAGAAATGATTGGTGATTTCTCTTACATATTGGAAAACCTGGTCAGAGAACCGGAAGAGAAAGCTGTTACAGTGACAAGGGGATAAACAAACATGTGGCAATAATATAGGGACAAAAATGCTCTGTCCCTTTTCAAATGTTTCAATATTTGGAATGACTTGAGAGAACAACTTTTTCAGGTAGTGGTGGTAAACTCCTTATTAAATTTTAAAAAAATGAGGAAGTGACACTACAAGGTAGACATGCCTGAGAAGGTTAAAGCAAACAGAAAAATACGGCCTGTCCAGAAGGGAGTACCGGGTCAAGGAAAAGGTTGGAGGCATAATTACAGTTTAAGGGAGAGAATTCTTTAGCAAAACGCTATGAATGAAGAGTGTGGGATTTAGTACTTCAATCTTCTCCTGGGAATAGCAGGAGATGGAATTATGGTGAAGGGGTCATGTTTAAACAAGAAAAGGGACAGATCTGTGTCTTTGGATGAAAAGAATTGAGAATGATTGTTAATGTTAGCAAAATTGCTGCTAGAGGCATAAGCTGAGGCATGGCCACAGTTTTCTCCAGTCCCCATGTTGTAGAAGATAGTATTGGCTGCTCTGAAAGGTGTATTAGAGGTTGGATTATTGTCATCAAATCTGGCTAATTGCCCGACAAGCTAAGTTATCAACCAACAAATATTAATCTAGCATTTGTGTGCTAAGAACTTTAAGGAACATAATAATAAACATGACGTGCCGATCACTCATTTCTTCCTCTACAGAACCTGTGAGGCAGTGGGATATTTTACTAAATTTCAGTTGATTAAAATGTATATATTTAGCAAATTAAGATAGAGTTAAAAGTGTTTATCATTTCTTACTAAATTGCTAAATAAAGATGAGAGACTTAAAACCAACAAGTAAGCAAACCCATTTATATTCTGTGGTTTCTATGTATCATCATTTGCTATCAAATTGACATTAAACCTGAAAACTGAAATGCACTGCAGAGGTAGCAAGAGTAAGAATGTCTTTGTATATACAAAGACGTTCAAGAACTTTTTTTGAGAAAAAATATTCAGGAATAAATGTACTTGAATATACTTGTGTATATTTAAATAGATACTTAATGGAAGACTTATGATTGATATTAAAAGTCTTTTGGAAATTCTAAAATGTTAGAATAAAAACTGAATTATTTTACTGTTATAATAAAGTTATGTTTATAATTTGTCCTGACCCTCTCTCCCTCTCTCTCCCTCTCTCTCCTTCTCTCTCTCTCTCTCTCTCAATGGTCCACAAATCTATGTACATTCTTTAGTTACATCAAACAAGGTAAATAATCATCTCAAATCTCCATTATTGATTCATCATTGTCCCCACCTCAGAAATCAATCAACTAAGTTGAGAATTTCTTTATAAATTTTTCAAGTAAATTCTAAATATTCTTATTTTTGATATTCAAATTAAAGTACTAAGTAGATGGAGATATTTTGAAAAAATTACATACTATAAATTTAGAGCATCTTCTGACCATAGTTTCCACTTTCCATTATGAACATTAAGTTACCAAAAACACTGAGAAGTATTAATTCTGTATAACCATTCTTGCAATGACCATGTTAATATTACAGACAGGCTGAAATCTCACAGGTCAGTAATATAGACAATTATTCAATAAAGATCTCCCCTGAAGGAAAGCATCTCTGAGTCAGTTTGTACTGTAGGGGCAAGAAATGTTTACTATGAAATAAGGGTCATCCCAAGCAGTTATTTTCATGGAAGGAAAGCTGTAGCTCTTGGTACATACTCATTTTCTGATTAAAATATCCTTCATCTGTAAAATACTTGCTTTTCTTGAAAAAACACTACAGCTATCTGGCAAGTCCTTTAGAACATAGCCTTAATCAGTCTGAAGGTAAGTGATACAATTTGGTATATACTCCCATGTATTATTTGCAAGGTATTTTAGCAAGGTCTTGTTCTTCCAAAAAGAGAGTTTTCTCAGTGAAATGTATCTCTTCTACTCTATTTTCCTCTTCTATCATGCCTGAGGAATATTGGGTAATTAAACACATATTTCTTTATCAGATACCTTCATGTCAAAATCTGTCAGATGCATTCTAGAAAACTAATACAGTACTACTTCAGTGATTATTTCAAGGCTTTCTAAAATGGACTAATGATGGGATGGGGGAGACAGGAGGGGAGGGAAAATGAATTAAAAATATATATATATATCAAGATGAGTATAATTTTTATGTTGTGCAAACATATACTAATAAAAAAGAAAAATTTGAGAATTTTAAAAAATAAAATGTACTAATGACCATATTAAGGGGCTCTTTCTAAGTTTTTTCACAGCTTTATAGGATGAAGTTTAATAAATCATTTGGTATATTATTTCAAAGGTGAAAAAAATGCATGTAGGTGTTTGATTAAATTAGAGATGGCATTTAGGTGCCAGTGTTTTGAAGTTTTGGAATAGATTTCAGAATTAAATAAGTAGTAACATTTATACAATATTTTACAATTTGGAAAATTCTTTTGCATCCCTAAATTATCCCAAATCTGTACTATTTGTAGACTACAATTGCTAACAGCAAAAAGATGCTTTTGATTTCATGTAACAGACATTTTGATAGCAAACTTTGCTTGCAAATTTGCAATAAACAAAAGCACTCCTTTTATGCCAAATTGTCAACTGGGGATTCTGGAGGAGAGGTAGCAGTTTGAAGCTCCAGAAGACAAGCTCATTCCCTAAAGGTCTGGAAAGAGCCCCGGCAAATATTAGAGAAGGGTCCACATTAACTTCCGAAGTGTCAGAATCTAGCTACTAATGTCCAAAAATAGAAACTGACTACTGAAATCCTCTTGACTTCCACTTAGCATAAAGTGTACTTATCTCGTGGTCATTTGAGGGAAAGTTGGAGTGGTTGACATCCAAATATCTCTTTAAAAACAATTGCTGATTATTCCCCTTAAGATGACCTTTAAAAAAGGAAATGAAAAATTTCAAATCACAGAGGAAGTTGAAGTTTTTATGACAGTGTTCAGAACTTGAGCAACTATAGTTAAATTTAAATGATGTAATCTTAACAATTAAGTGTGGAACAGGCAGAGCATGTCCAGTATATTCAATATCATATAGACATATTAATAATCACCCAGGAACTTGAAAAGTTATAAGCTGACTTTTTACATATTTGAAGTTGATGTCTAAATTTATATTAGCAGAACTTATGATAATCACGGAAAACCACTCAAATATTTCAAATGATTACATAGACAGTCTTCCACATTAGCGTCTCTTTTTCCTTGACCTGTGATTGAGCCGCATCTCAATAAATTCATCAGAAGTTGAAGATATCATAGGCTGAAAATTAATTTAATACAATTAACCTACCAAAATTCGTAGTGTAGCAACACAGTAAACTATTTGTGTTGTTTCACCCAGTGATCATGTAGCTACCTGGAAGCTGCAACTTTGTCCAGCAACATGAGAAAAGACCTTATTACATATCACCCAGAAAATATCCAGTTTTACGGAATCACTTTGTGTACGTTGTTATGTCTGAAAGCCATAAACAGAATTGCTATAATTGTGGTCCTTCTGTATATGACATATTGCTGGTAACGTATGCTCGTTAGGCAAAAATCACACTTTCCAGGGTTCTTCTCCTAGAACCTGTCAAGAATTACTGACTGTATGGATGTCCACTGGAGAACTTGCATTGAATTTGTATTGTTTTTTTTCTCTCACATGTAAGTCACTGAAAAAGAATATGTAGCCCATGTCGAGTGATGATTCCAGACATACATAAAAAAAATTGTGTTCATAAGTTACTGGGCCCTGCCAGGCCTTGCTTGAATGGACAAAATGGGTTTTCAAAATAGGTCTTTCAACCAGATCTAGCTAACTGATAAATGGTGGTAAAGATATTTTTAAAAATTCATTTAATGTAAACATGTATGGTAATGACTATTTTCTAAACTGAGCATAGGAAAATATTTGCTTACAGTTATTTTATAAAAACAGTTTTCTGTTCTAAAAATACCTTGGGCAATGTTTCAGAAATTCCTTTTATGAGAGGTTAATTAAACTGGGTCAACTCATTGTGTCTCCAGAAGTACTGATGTAAGACACAAGTACAGTTTAGAAGACAATCAGCACATGTGGAGGGTCTGAGAAAGAAAGGAGACCAGGGCACAAGACAAGGCGCTCCAGCCGCTGAGAGCTGGTTGGCACGGGAGGCAGAAGGGAGTCCTCAGTCCTCATGCTTGGTGGCAGCTGGAGGATTTGAGGACAGTGCAGCTGTACCAAAAGCAGGAAGGGAGACTTAAGAGTCCTCAAATCAATCTACCTTTTTGGTATTTGGAATTGCATCTAAATCCAGTCTACCATTTGTTTTATATAATTAAGGTTTTATTGAAACAAAGCAAGAACACATTTGTACACTGTCTTTTGAGTATCAACAGTTAAGGTGAGTGGCTGTGATATAGACCGAACAGACAAAAAATATTGAGCATCTGCCCCTTTAGAGAAAATGTTTGCTGAGCTGTGCAGTGAAATATCACCCACCACTTAGTCTGGTTCTACTTTAAGATAGAGATGTGTATCTATCTTTATCTTTTATGCAGAATGAACTGTGTCCTCAGTCAGATTCTCAGCCTGAGGGTTGCCCTTCCCAGGCTCTCTAACAAACCGCTCAGGTTATTCAAGTAGAGGCAAGAACTTGCTGGACACATAACTCATTACCATTCTGAAATGCTATGATGCAATTACACTATAGTTCAGTTAATTATATAACGAAAACATCTTGAGCTGAACTGGTTCTATTTTAAATTTAATGGAAATTATAGCTAAATTTTGTTCTCGAGCTGAAAATTTAAAAGTAAAAATTCAAATGGTATCTGCTATTGCTAAATTAATCTTACAGTTTTTATAATATATACAGTTACTCACTCAAAGTAATAAGCATGTGAAAATATGGGCTCCTTAAACTTTTAAAAATGTATTTGGTAATCGTTTGTTTGTAGGTACTGGAGTAGACTGGGGATGTAGAGATGAAGGCACAAACCTTCCCATTAGATGACTGAAAAAGAATGGTAAAGACAGACATTTAATCATGAAGCAAGTTAGGATCCTGATTTGCCTGGACATTTTTGGAGCAAGGGACTCCTGTGGAGTCAGACTAAAGTTCTGTGGCTCTTTAATATAAAGTTATGTGCTTGAATCTTGCTTCTGTTGCTTTGAGCGGTACTTTTGACTATGTTTCCCTATTTCTGTTTTCTAAGTAGAAAAAGTGCTTATGATACAGTTTTGAAAATCAAGTACAATTTAGCACATTTGTGGATTAAGAATTTAAAACAAGTTGACTGCTAATATATTTAATATTGTTGCTGAACTTTCGATTTCTCTTTTCTCTGATCTGGCATTTAATTTGTCATCACGTCACCTGTCTCTTTAGTGTTGTTAAAACCACAAAACAGCTTGGTTTCTGGGATTTTTTTTTTCTTTTTCTTTTTTTTTAGAGTTCTCTTCTTATTATTGAGAAAATTGAAGGAGTATTAGTTCATAGTCCATACTCAGAAAATACTGAATTTGAGGAGCTCATTCTCAGCCAAGCCTTCATGTTCACTGATTTCACTACAGCCCAATTATTAACACAGAACAGAAGAAGCTAACAAAAACCAGGGTCTTAATAAACCAATACATCACTGTCAAGTAGCATATGGAGAACCATAGCAATAAGGCTACTAAAATCAGAACAAATTGAAATCTATTAAAAATGTGTTGCCTAAAACTTGTCATCATTTATTATCTTTATATGTAGAGTAGACAGCATCGTATATCAAAACCAGAATAGTTTTTATCGTCAGAAAGTAGGTTTACATTCCATCTATGGAACTTAGTTGTATCATCCATAAAAAGTGTGTATTTGTGATTTCCAAGCTGGCTCAAATTGCCTTCTCTGAGGCTGCATGAGTTAATAGGTTGTGTACCTGTCTCCCAGCATATTGATAACAACCCCGAGAATAAAGCCCCCGCCTCCTCGGCAGGTCGGGGGAGACGAATGTGACCAAGACAGGGCCAATCAGGCCTCCCTGAGGTTGTGATATTGGCTTTGAGGACAGAGAAGTTGGTTTTCTTCTTCATGAGCTGGAAAGAGTCAGTGTTGGTAATTCAGTCTCTCTGAGGCATACAGCCAAGCTCAGCAAGAAGAGGTGCTTGTGAGATGAAAGGTAAAGCCTGACATGCTTTAAGTCCATGAGTCCATCCAGCGAAGAAATGAAGTTGAAAACAAAACAAAACAAACAAACAAAAACCAAACAAACAGGAGAGAGATAGAGTGAGAGAGAGGGAGAAAATAAAGCCCATTCACGGATCACGCTAACACTAATAGCTAGGGCTAGGTCACGGCTTTGGATTTTTCCACTTAGCCAGGGATACTCACCACAGTGTCCCATTCGCTCTCGAGCATGCTCTGGTGTGGATGATAGTTTCTCCCCACCCCTAGCTCAGTGTCTGGGCCTCATGCAAAGTGAATCGATTGTTAACATCGTCTGCAACTGTTGGGATTTATCTTGGGAAAATTGTAGGAGAATTTGGAAAGATTAGTGGTATGAATTTTTGGATTCCTATTCAAAGTGCTATGCCTTTCCAAGTGTGGAGTACTGGCAAAATTGTGCAAATTGAGCAGAAACGTTCAATATTAGGTCTTATATTATTTAAAGCAAACTTAGCACAGGAGAACATACCTAACGCTTCCCAGATGTGAAGATGAGTTATAGCCTTGATAGCCTTACACAAACGCCAACATGTTTCACGAGATATGAGAAGTGCTGCGAGGCATTATTTCCGAAAATATTTTACATGCCAGCATTTTCTAACACTTAAAAAATCAATCACGGTACATTATCATGCTTAAAGCAATACCACCCTGGCTCACTCAGGCATACTTTCTAGAAAATGAAGGCGTTATAAAAGTCACCCCAGTAAGTATATGCCTCCTCGGTGCCTATTGGGGTACCCAGGTACCAAGTGAAGTGTTTAAAAAAATCCAAATATTTATGAATAATTATCATAAAAACATTTTCTGGATTAAAAACCTACATTTCTTGCTCTAATATTAGCAGAATATCTCCATATATTTATGTTGTATTTAGTGGTGAATGGCATACAATTCCATGCTAATCATACGGTTATACAGATTTTAGATTTTATGAGCGGAGAGAATACATGCTTTTATCTGACTCTCCAAGACATAATGTCCCAAACAAAGAAAAATACAACGTGTGTAAGTGTGAATACTAACTTCAAGCCTTTGCTGCATCCTGGTGAATTGCAGTCCCACAGTCTCTGAGTAACAGACACCAATTTCGAAGAACACGCATTTCAGAAAAGATTTGCCACTTGTGAATTCTGAGTGTTCTCGGCCCAATTATGAAACTAGATGGCTGAAACCAGACCTCACCCTATAATTAGTCAACTTGATTTCAATTGTCACAAACTTTGTAAATTCTCATTTCTTCTCTAACATTTCTTTAAATTGCACAAATAAACAATATTCATTTTAAACAAAACCCACCACAACACATACTCATTTAAAATGAAGTTTAAAGATTAAAACAAATTACAAAAGGCATGTTGGGTACCTGGGTTAGTCAGCTTTCTGTTACTGTAACAAATACCTAGGATAAATCAACTTTAAAAAGAGAGTTTTACTTTCACTCACAGTTCCTAGTCAGTCAATTGTCTCTATTGGTTTGGGCCCTATCATGGGGCAGAACATCATGGTAGAAATGAATAGAGTAAGAGTCTGCTCACCTCATGATTGTCAAGAAACAAGCTAGAAAAAGAGGAATGCACTGCTGTCCCCGTATCCCCATCAAGGCCACCAGAGACCTCACTTGTTCTCACTACACCATACCTTCTAAAAGTCCTACCATCTCTTTGTGTCACCAAACACATGGAACTTTGTAAGAGCCCTGACCAAATTGTAGAACAGCCTTATTTGCCAGATACTGTGCTCTCTGATTTTCTAGATCAAATGGATTGAGATGATTCTGTAACACTCTGCATTCAGATTATTTCAGGTCTGCTTCTGTCAGTGTGTGACAAGGAAGGGCACAATTCACAGGGTAGTAAGTATAGGTCATTATACTCATTATACTCAATTCCAGGTTCTGTCCTGAGGGACAAATCCTAGTCCCTAATTTCCTGTTACTCATATCACTGTATTATTGCTGTTGTCCTCACACAGTTATTCAGCTATTTAGATGCTTGGCAATGAGATAAGTTAGCTATGAACTGAACATATTTAATTACTTCTTTCTGTCATTGGAAAAACTGATTTTCATCAGGGGAAATTAGACTTTCAAGAGCAATAAAGGAGGAAGGAAAGGAATAGCCTTTGTCAGAGTTTTCCCAAATAAACATGAAAAATTGTTCCGGCCGTTATGTGAATGTTGAATATTAAATGAGCAGAGGAGAGATTGTTATCTTTTAATAAAAGAAATTGGTAGTTGTATGCATTTGACAGATGGTATGTTGAATTGGCACCACCCAAGCAAAGCTCTCTTATTCTCAGTAGAGATATGAACCAGGCATCCCAGTATTTGACAGGTTTATTCCCCTATCTCATCTAATACGAACCCCAGAGCATGCAATTTAGTCCAGTGAATTCTCATTCCTTGGTCTCTGGCAAAAAAATCACTGCAAAGTCTATTTCATTTCTCACATTCAAATTAATTATTAAATCAGTCATGTGTGATCAGCTGTCTAGATGTCTTATGCTACTATATGGCCCATCTCAGGAAGATTTGACGAGCTGAGAAAACAATTAAACCAAATAGATAAAACTCTCATTTTAGTGAAAAAATTAATTATGAGCAAAGAAATGCCAAATATTTTCAAATCAGCATTTGCATTGCTGTGTACTGAGATATGGATGAGTAGAAATGAGACAACTATCTCTGTATTCTGTTTCTCCTAAACTCCGTACCTCTGCCAAAGGGTCTAGTCCAGCTATTTTTGTAACTAAACACAACTCAGTCCTGCTCTTCAGTAGCTTATGTGGAAATATTCTGAATCTCGTACATGGATTATTTCCTGCACAATAATATTTTGGATTAATATGCTCCCTTTTCAAGATCTGTGTCTTTGGGAGGAAAGATTATCAAAGCTCTAGGGTGGTTTATATTCAGGCATATTTTCTTCCATTATTCTGCTGATTTATCTTCCTTACTATTATTTCTCAGCCTTTTGGCTAAGATCAAGTGTATCACGTGTAGTATCTCTTCCTTACTATCCTAGAGAGAAAGTATTGCAAATTCCAAAGAATGAGTCACAAAAGAAGGCCTGAACGCGCGTAATTAGCCCTTTATTCTTCACTGTTATTGTTTAGATCTTAAATGTCTCCCCATCCAAAGTCTTAATGTGCTTATAAGGTGACTGGATCATGGGACACTATACTCACCAGTGGACTCATCCACTGATGAATGGGCCTGGCTGGAGGCAAGCCGCTGAGGGTGTGACGTGGAAGGACTCTGTCTTTCTCTCTGCTTCCTGAGTGCTATGGGATGAACAGCTGTCCCCTGCCTTGTGCCTGCAACATGCTGTTTCTGCTTTGGAGACTGGTGACTTTAGACAGAACCCATTGGAAACTATGAGACAAATAGACCTCCTTGTTTAAATTGTGGATGTCAGGAAAGTGGCGAACACACTCCCTTTCTTCTGAGAGTGAAAAGACCGCATTTAGCCAGACTCACTAACAGTAGGCTCTATTGCTGGAAGAAATTGCAGAATAGCCAATTCTGGTGCCTTTTTGGCTGTAAGCATATGGTTTTAGGAAGCCAATTACCTGCAAATATATCCTTTTTTCTCCAGTATGTGCTTTCTCATTCATTAAAGTGATATTTTGGCCCCTGCAGGCTTACAATTTTGTCTTTTTTAAAATGGGTTTAGAACTTGAATAGAAAATCAAGATATAATTTATTGTCTGTTAAACTGCTGAATAACAACTAATTTGCATACCACAGGTTCTTTCCCTTATAAGAATAATTAAGCCATACAGCGGCCCTTACTAAAATAAGAGATGCAGAAACTGAACTATTAGACTTACCAAGGGCAAAAAACCTATTTGTCCCATTCTGGCCAATGTACATACAAATTTAGGCACATATGACCATGTTGCTGATTGTAATTATGGCACAACTCACCATAGAAAAATGAAATCTGTTACCATGGTCCCTAACCTGGCCTGGGCCATCTTAGAGAGGAGTGGTCCGTAGTGAGCAACACATTTGTTTATACCCAAAAGACATCAGTGGACTGGTCAGATTCTAAGAAGAGGAAGAAGAATTGCCTCTTTTCCAACTGCCTGAGGCTCTCATTTTCACAGTGTATTTTCAAGACAGACATATCATCAATAAAGATCAACCTTCTCAAATTTACTAAAACTGTATTCTAAACCCCTCCTACCCAAAAGGCATGCTTCCATTAACAAACTCACATAAGATTATGAATTTCACTTTTATATTTCAAACATCATTCACAAAGCTCTGTGTAGGCTCCACAAAAAGGATACATTATTTTATAGAACTACAATATTGGTGACCTTGAGATTCTATGGCATCTGATTTTTTCTTTAATATTCTGAGGCTCCATCCTTGCATTAAGTCAGTTAATTGGTACATATACATATGGAGTATATTCAATAAATTGTGCATATACATGGATACACATAAGTGCATTGAACCATGACATAGATTTTTAAATACACTGGGACTGTGGGTGTTAATGAGATTTCTATGGGACTATGAACTGCAGAAAAATATATAGGAGGGTATATTCACAACTTTATATGTACACCATGTAGTTGACTGAAGTGGAAACATATTGCATATAATTGCTCTCTGATTCTCGGTGCTTTTACATGAAATATAATTGATACTGTTGAAAAAAGAAATGCATGTAATTGAACAAATAAAAACAGAACAGTTCATTAGTGAATTTTAATTCTAATTAAAAGTAAATTTCAATGACAAGGATATTGCTGATTTGGCATGGATCTAATTTTAAAATTGTAAGATCTCCAATATGACACTGGTCAAGTTTTTTTTGAAGCCCAATCAATTTTGACTGGTTGTTTTAACAGAAATACAGTACTGAAATCCCTGACTCACACAGGCGTATAACAGGAAATGGAATCTGGGCTTTCATTGCTGACTTTGCTTTACACTGATAAATTCATGTCAAAGAAAGCCATGTTTCTGCAGTGTGTTCAGAGTTGAATTTATGTCCTAACATTTACTTTGTCCTGAAGTGAATGAAGTCATGTTTGGCAAAGCCTATGCCATTGATGGCTTCGTCAGCAAGAAAACGATTATGAATCAATGTTTCAGTGTTAATGTTGTCTGAAATAAAACGACATTTGAAAGCATTCTGCATTGTGTCCGAGTATTAGAAGATTTCTGCCTGCAGCTGAATTAATGATGTTTTGTGCCTCTAAACTCGCTGGAGCTCTTGAATGTTTTGGTGAAGTTGTCTTCTGTGTTCTCTTTCAAAATGGCAGATTAGCCAAACAAACTCACGGGTATTTTTTGCAGCATAAAGGCTGCTACCTCTAGGGCCTTGAACCAAGAACCAAGAGCTTTACCTCATTTATGAGGTCACACAGGCGCATCAAGTTTGGAAAATCATTAACAAAACTTTCCCTGGAAAATCTTTCTCCAAGTATATTTCTTTTTCAAAAAAGAGTAAAAATTCAATTCTAAATTTATTAACAAATGGCTGAAAGGTTGTTCTCTGAAAAGTTAACATACTCTATGCATGCATTATTTACTTGTCTAGAGTCAATAGTTTGCAAAAGAGCAGATTTAATACAGGACATTTACAAATTACAACATTCACACACACACAAGCCAAATGCAGGAAGAGTGCAGAGTATCTATCTATGCAGTGGTAGGCCTAAAAGATTGAGTCAAGGGTTAGGAGCCCATGGCAATGTCTCATGTACGTCCGTGTCTGCACTAAAAGGCTGAAAAAAAAAAATCTATGCTAGGACCAGAATATGACGCTTGTAGCAGAGATGAAAACCAGAGCTCCCCTGAAGTAAACAGCAGCCATCCCCAGTAACAGCAAGGCCCCGAGCTCCTTCTGCAATGAGAACAGCCGAGTTCCCTTTGAGAGAGCCAAACACAACAGAGTTTCTCCTGGGAAACAGTCGACCCTTATTTTCTGCTCCCATTCTCCTTTAGGTTGTGTTGGCAACAATCCTCAGGTGGATCCTCTACACCCAGAACCACACTAACACAGTTCAGCAGGGCGTTTCTGCTCAAGTTGACCACAATAATAAGTTCACTACAGTACAAAAGTACAGAACACTGTGTTTAGTGTTTATTTCATGAGAAAACATCTCAAAATGAAGGGAATTCAAAGTTCAATCAGCTAGATTGACAACCTGCCTACCAATAACTTAAATATATTCTTGGATTTTCTTTCCAGAGATTTTAAAAGATGCAAGAGCATGCAGATGTGAAAATCGCATCATACTTCTGCCAAAAGAAAGAAAGAAAGAAAGAAAGAAAGAAAGAAAGAAAGAAAGAAAGAAAGAAAGAAAAGACAAAACCTACATAACATAAAGCCAAAGACTTTTAAAGCCAAACATTCTTATTGCTCTATTTTGTTGTTGTTGTTATTGTTTTTGTTTTTGTGCTGGGGATTGAACTCAGGGCCTTGGACTTGCTAGGCAAGGCTTCTCCAACTTGAGCTAAACCCCCAACCCCTCTTTCTGGGTTTTAAGGAAGGTTTTTAAGGCAAGAAGAAGAAGATACAGTAAAAATAATTTATTCACATATATGTGTACACACACACCTGTACTAGTAGGATCCATGATCTACATCATGTGTACAAATAGGCAGTGTTAAGCCTGGAGATGTTCTATAACTTGAAGTTTGTGCCTAGGGGTAAAATCCAGAGTATTTCTTCCTACCTTCTTGGTTACAATAATATCACAGTGCCTGCCCTCAGTTATTCTATGTCTTTTAGTATGAGGACAATACTAAATTGAAAGTATCTTGTAAGTTAATTGTTTTGTTTTAATGACAACAAAAATGATAATACATCAGTTTTCACCTTACTTTTACAACTACAAATGTCACTGAGAAAGAGGAACTAAAAGGAAAAATAATTGAAAATATGTGATGGCAGAATAGTCACTTATGCAGTGATCATTTTTTTACAACTTGCACAGTAATTTTATTATTTATTTTCAGAGATTTTAATTGTGAGGATCTTGCTCTAGCAAAAAGGATATCTTACCCAATGGTTTTGTTTCAAAAAGTTCTAAGTATGATATTAGTAAAATTAAATCATTTTAAATATAATTTGATGATTATAATTAATTATCCATTTGATCGACTTGGGAGTCACCCATGGGATTAGGAAAGCAAACTTCTGAGTGTGTCTGGGTGAGTCATGGAGATGTGTCTTTGAAGTCTATATCTAGTCTCTCGCCCCTTCCTCTCTGGTACTGTTTTCTTGCCCTACTTCTTAGCCATTATGATCTAAGTATCTTTGATGCACTCTTCCTCCATGATGTTTTTCTCTCCTAGCCACCTTACCATTGACTAAATCCCTTGAAACCATAAGACAAGCTAACCTCTTCTTCAAATTGTGATGATCCAGTATTTTATCATAGTAACATGGAAGGTAATAAAATAATCAAAGTTAGTTACATAATTTAATACTTTCCGGTCATAAATATAGGAAAAATTTTATTTCAAAACCCTAAACATGACACTTGTACACAAAGATGCTTTCTAATTTGATGGTGATTTTACTTACCTTAATAATGATACTAAGAACAATATTTGCTGTTCATTGAGTACCTACCAAATGCAAAATACTTGGCTTAATTAGTGTTGCTATATATTTTCCATCCAAGAACACTTGACTTTATATCTTTCTACCTCAATTATTTATCCAAATATTGCCTTTCCATCATTCTGTCTAATCTTCCTTCTATAATGAATCAGAATTATATAATAGTTGCCTCAATAAAGATCATATAAAATTTGCAGAAAGACAATTGAGATCTGGAAGAACAAACAAATATCTGAGTTTGTGCATTTAGAAAGTAACAAATTCAAATCTCCAAATCTAAGAAGTTTTTTTTTTTACCTGAAAATAAAAGTTATAGCTTTAATACTTTTTTTCATTGTTTTTACTTTTCTGTACTTATTCATTCTTGACACTAGAGGCAAAAAAGAAATATCTCTAATATGGGACTATGTTCTCTTTGACCAAACACCTTTTGTTTTTCAGGTTTTAGATTATCTTACCCGCAAAGTATGTACTATCAGATTTTTATTCTTTCCTAGTATCCTTTTACTTTATCATAAATCTTAATTATCAACCTTTACTTGTAGCGGCTTACTTATTGTTTGATAGTTCCACTAGAATTTCATAAAAACTAAAATTAAATTTCTGTTTGTTGTTTTTTTTTTCCTAATTCAGTGCACAGCAATTGCCTAAAACAGTATCTGATAATATCACTTACTTGAAGTACACTTTTTGACTGCAGCAGGTGTCGACATTTATACCCAGGTATAGTGTATGTACTTATCGTTGAAGATGGATACTGTACTGGATTACTGTATCATGTTAGGCATTGACTCTTAGAGGATAAAATGAGGGGAGGTTTGACAGGTCTAGGAAGGTTGGTTAGTGCAATGGGAGTGGTATAGTTATGGGTACTTTTGAGGCTCAGAAGGGACAATTATTAGCCAGGCCAGAGTACTTATTACTTTAATTGAAGTCACTAATACACCAGTTGAACATTAGCATGAAGCATGGATGATACATTCCATCTTAATTTCTTCCTTCATAATGTATAATTTCAAAGCACTTTAAATCTAAGCAAATTCAATCATGTGGTTTTATCTTACATTGTGCCCCAATAAGCATGATAACAAAATACAAGAATCAAGTCCATTTGAATTCGGTTGATTTTTCAAATTTATTTATCAGGCAATTGGAATTTCTTACCTACATGCTGGTCTTCAATCCAGTGAAGATATCATGTGGATGTAAATAATTTACTTTTTTGTGGAAGGATAGTTGATTTAAATATATTTTGTATTTTAAGTATCTCAGTATGATACTATTCCTGATGTGCTGCCCTGTTTCAAAACTCATCTTGCTTTTAAAATATGATTCAAGTAAAATTTGCCAAAGCTGTTTATGATTATTGGATCTTCCCTTCTGTGAAAGGAAACAGCTGTGACCATACAGTTTGCCTATTCCTGTAGCAAGAAGGGCCAACATTTATCTCCTGAAATAGAGAGCTGGGAGCACGTCAATATCAGAGACAATTGTAGAAAACTTTCATAGAATACATTTTTTTCTCTTAATAATATTAAGGAAATTATTAATGTAACCTGATATATGCTAAAAATTTTTTAAGATATATCCACTGCTAAACAGCTGTGACCTCTGTCTCTTACATTTGTGACTTTTTGCAAATTCAGCATCGGATCCTTCACCATTTTCTCTTTGTAAATATTGTTCCAGTCTCCATGGAAACAATGTACGCTTCATCTTCGTATATGTGTCCTCCACCTCATTTGTTTTGCTTGTGATTCTTACTCTTCAGCAACTTCATTTCTCTGGTTAAACATTTTCTGATTCTTCAAAACATAAGTGATCTTGCATCCTCTGGACTTCAGTGTCATTTTGTATAGATACCATTCTTAATATTTTGAAGATGTAAGATAATTGTATCATATTTCTATCCTGTCTACTATACATTTTTAAAGGCAGGGTTCATTGTTAATCATCTATACAAACTAATATAATAACTGAAATTTGACTGGACATGTCAATGAAAATATGAAGAAATAAAATCTTCTAGCAACAGTAACTCCCTTTCTGCTCTGGGGAATATTTATCATGAACCCCATGAAGGCCTAAAACCACAGGTAGTGCTCAAGCTTCCATAAGGCTAGACTTTTCTTAAAAGCCCTGCAGCATTATCATATAGAACCAGAGTGAATCTCTCCTTGCTTATTTTATGCTTTGGTGCTTCCTTTGCACCACTACTGTTTGCGTTAAAGCCATTTAGACATGGATTACTTCAGCACAAGTGCTGTGATACTGCGATGGTTCCCTGGCAATGAAGAAGTGAGGAAGTCACTAATGGACCAATAGCATGTAGAGCACAGACGTCCTACACAAAATTACAATCCCCATCTAAGGTGGACAGAGAGGGATGACTTGAGATTTTTGTCCTACAAAATTTAAAACAAAATATTTATTTCTGGAATTTCTATTTACATTGGTACCGAAATGACAGAAAATAAAATTGTATATTAGGGGGTACCACTGTATATTATTGCTCCTATTCTTTTTTGCCTTACAAATCTCAGCATTACATAATTTTTACAGCACACTGCCTGTCCTGACACATATGTTGGCTTTGTTTGTTGCTGTTTATTAAGTAATAATACTACTTCTCAAATTTCTCTATAGTTCTTTTTTGTTCAGGTCAGTTTTGTAATATTTTTTCTCCTGGCTGAGAAACACACAGAGAAGTAAAATATAATTCATATAGTAGATGGTTATTAAAATAGACTGTCATAAATTTGTCACCTGGCATATTGTTCTGTTTACCTGTATGCAAAGCATTGTGATGAATTATGTATAAGGTTTTTTCTGGCTCATCTATTAAAGGCAATTAAAACAAAAAGAGGAATTGTGTCCTGCAGCTGCCTTTACCCTCAGGACCATCTAAGAAAGGAACAAGATGAGGTTCAGTATTTATGAAGTGCATTGTCTGTTAGGGCTCTTAACTGAGGCTAACACCACCTTTTGCACAAACCTAATTAGATGTGATGTTTTATTTGTCTTCATTAGGAGGCAAATTAATTTTTAATTAAAAAAGAAAAGATTACTGCATCACTGGATTATTAAAAAACAACTTTCCATTTCTTAATTTTATAAACAAGACATAATTATAAATGACTAAGGCCTCAGGGCAATAATCTAACCCATTAAGCAACCCACTCCCATAGGGACAAAGAAAAACATTCAAATAATGGTAATTAAGATATTTTATAATTTTTTGTCATGAATTCTGTGTGCTGAAACTAAAAGTTTTATTATAGTTTTATTATAGTTCTTAAATGTATACAATTAAACTTCACTTTACTACTTTCTAAAACAATTTGATTTAGATAACAAAACAGTATCAGTGTAAATTTGTTTTAGTATTAATTCTTTTTTAAATTTTACCTTATAATATAATGGAATAGTAGTTTTAGCTATGAGGTAAGTAAAAATATGAAAAAAAGATACAAAGAGGAAAAAACACAATTGTAGTACTGCACAGGTACATAGCAATAGAATGCTGTACAAAAGTAACTGTTTTATAAGTAAATAATAAAGTGGTATGCTGAAGATACATAATGAATAAAAATGAAATAAATAAATAAGGCTTAAAGAGAGAGAGAACGTATTGCTTGAAGAGTTGAGACCTTCCCCAGATATTCACTCCACAATTGCTTTTCTTCTAAATTAATGTATTTAGTGGCTAACAACAAAAACCAAATGACACCTCTTAAAACCTCACCTCCCTCGATTATAAAAAGTAATACTATGACTCTGATGGTTGCTGGAAAATCACGGCCAAAAACAGTTTTGTGAGTCTCTTGCCTCTTCAACCTACTTGTCTTTGCTCCTATCAACCCGCCAGGACTGACAGACTAGCCTCTGCTTTGGTTTTAAACTATTCCCTAATTTGTAGACGTTTCTAAAGTTTTCCTGATGTTTGAATGATCAAAGAGTTTAAGGAAGATATTTTAATTATGCTCAATAAGAAAACATGTTCATACTAATTTTAAAAATTAAATCTAACCTAAAATGTCATGCATATATAAAACGTCAAATAGAAATATTAGAGCTGAAAAAGATAAACAAAGAATGGATGTGATGGAGGAAAGAATCTGTGACCTTAGCCACGGATCCACAGTCATTCTTCAGCCCAAAATACAGAAAAGGGATTTAAAAATAAGTGAAGAGAGACCAAGGCATTGTGAAACGATTTCAAGAGAGTATGGTTAATTATACTCCTAGAAAGAAAGCAGAGAGGGATAATTGAGCAGAAAAAAGAAACATTGAATGGAAACATCCTAAATTTGCTAAAAGACATAAATTCTATGAGTTAAGTAAACAACAAACTTGAATAGCAATGTCTGCCTAGTTACTTCGGTAATGCAAATGAAAAGTAGAAACAAATGAAACTCTCAGTGTAACCAGAAAAAACACATTACATGCAGGTGCATCGCAATTTGAATAGTTGTGTATTTCATATGTGTAAGTTGAGAACAGAGATTGTTACGTATGTGTAAGGTGAGAACAGAGATTGTTAACGTAAATTTGGTCTCCAGTAAAAATATCATTCCAGAATGAAATTTTCTAATAGACAATTGAAGTGTTTATTACTTGCATAGTCAGACTAGAAAATATTATAGGATAATTTTTAATGTTGAAATAAATATAGTAAATTAAAGTAAAATGTGAATCTTTAAGAATAAGTTAAAGAGTCATAATTGTAATTATTTAGATAAAAGCTAAAGACTATTGTATTCCCTTAATTTATTTAACAAATTTGTGAATATTTTTAAAAATACCATCATTTTGTGGGGCTAGTAACTAATAATTCAATAATAAAAATGCAATTAACTAAATAATATTAGCTACAATTTATATTAGCTAAAAAATTAATAGATAATTAGAATAGAATTCTGAAATATTATTTAAAGAAAGAAACAGAAAGAGTAACGAACAAATAAAATATAACAGATACATTGAAATAATAATGAAATGGTGGGCTTGTTTAATCAAGTCGGAAATTATATTAATATGTCATGGAGAAAACATTCCAATTAAATGGCAAAGATGAGCAGACTAGATCTGAAAATAAAAAAAGAATATATATATTAAGGTTTGTATCTAGATGGCCCCTAGAGCCTCACGTAGTCATAGGTGGGGCTTTTTCAGAGGTGGCTGAATCTGGAGTGTGAGATGCTGGGATGAAGGGCGTGCGATTACTAAATCGATCCACTGATTGGTTTGACACCGCCCTCATCCTAGCAGCCTGGATAAGATGTAAATGGCAGAAAGAAGTTGCTTGTGTCCCTTCCTCTTGCTTACCTGGCTGCCTTCTGCCTGCCTGCCTTGCCACCCTGCCTTGGATCCAGCTACTTATGGACTGAAGCTCTACAAACTGTGAGCTAAATAAACTTTTCGTCCTTAACTTTGGGGATCAGGTTTTTAATCTTGGCAATGAGAGAAAAGTAACTAAGACACTATACATACTCAACGAGTATTTTCTTGTTCATATCAAACATCTCCTAAGGTGACTATTTTAATTCCAGATTTTCTTTGGCGGAGTTAGGACGGTTAGAGCAATACTTCAATGAGAAAGTCAGCAAAATGCATGGATTATGATGATTTAGGCATACATTCTGCCAGAAACAATAAACTAATTGTTTTAGACTTTTATTTAGTTTTTGTTTTCTTGTTTTGACATATTATCCACTCAAAACTAGACAGAGAAGTATGTATTTTCTCCTTGTCATTTAAGGTAGAAATAGGACATAGTTTCAGTTGTCAAAAGTTTTCATTGAGTAAACAGAAGTTTGATATAATGTGGAAACGCTAGGAAATGTGGAGTTCCTTCTCCAGAGTTATCTCTGGTAAAGGATAAAAATGTGCACTGTAACTGTTGACTAAGAAGTGCTCACGTCTTCACCCAACTGGCTTGTTGGGATCTCTGGCAGCGAGTGCGTGTGCGCATGCACACACACACACACACACACACACACACACACACACACACTACCCAGGCCAGTGACTGTAGGGATAAAGAAAGAAGCATGGAAATTGCACACTGAAACATTAAGGGTTAAATGATATGTGTAGGGTAAGGGAATTTCCTAACCATAAAATCCACGTACATATGAACATATGTTTGGTTTATAATTGATATTGACTTGAAACAATTAAACTCTTGTCATAGTCCTAAATCTTAGGAAATATATTCACTAAAATGTTTACATTTATTTTCTGTTCAGAATTAATTTAAGAAATACCTTTTCTGGGGCATAATACATATGTTGGTTCTGCTAAAGGACCTCAATAGAATTTGTTCTGAGTAAGGTGCAAGTCAATATATTGTTAGCCCTGCAATGACCTTATGAATATTTGAATTTAGTTGTTTTTGACTGGAATACACTTTAAAAGAATCAAATGAATTATATAACAGTGAATATTTTAGCAATGTTTTTACTGTGTTGGTCAATAACAATTTTTTTTTTTTTGGTGCTGGGGATCAAACTAACAATTTTTAAAGAAGAAAAAGTATACTCGTGAATAAAATACACACCATTAATGGGACTACATATGTTATAAATGCTGATTTATGATATTTAAAGTAACTATACAGAGGTTAGACTTGTTACATACATATAAAGGAATACATAATATTCTCAGAGTAAGTTTAACAGCATAAATAGTGTATCTGAGTATATAGGTACATATAATATATGCACATTTTAACTTTTTGGCCAACTTCTTTATTGGACACAATTTCTTATGATTTTGTTAAAAGGAAAAGAAAAACTTTTTTTTTTTTTTTTTGGTGCTGGGAATCGAACTCAGGGCGTTGCGCTTGCAAGGCAAGCACTCTAACCACCGAGCTAAAACCCCAGCCCCCCAAAAAACTTTTAAAAGCTCTACAGAGGAATGATTTAGAAAGCAATCTGATTATACTTCTGATGCCTTAGCTTACCTTCCCTAATCAAGATAACACCATTAAAATTGACTATACACTCATAAACCAATGTGTCTGAACCCATCAGTATTGTTGCATATATGTTGTGTTGCTTAATACCTTTAACAAAGTTGAAGGGAATAAATATATTAATGCGCAGTTCAATGATTTTATAAGAATTATCCATGTTTGTTTCATAAATTATTAAACAGCTATGATTCTTGAACATCAGTTGTTGCTACTGACTAGTCTACATTGTTGGGTTTTTTACATAATTATTTTCAAAAAGAAGGAGAAAAATTGAATATGAATAATCCCAGTGATGTATCATGGCAGGTTGCTGTTGTATATATTTTGACTGACCCAATGAGTGGAACACAAGCAAAATTCACGCAGAAACCATTTCATGATGAACATGTTAACTGGGTTGCTTATTTGGAATTCATGTCGTTAAATATCATGCTTCTAACAATCTATATATCTTTATTTTTACTGAATACTTGGGATTTCTAAAGACAAAAAAAGGCCTAATTGAGGATGAGCCAATGGATACAACGGAATTAACTATACAAACAAATATATTAATGCTATGTCAGCTGACACTTTAATCATAGATTTAGCAATGGATATGATTAAAATATATGGTAAATATTTAAATTTTAAGATTATTATGAAGAAAATAGACTGACATTAATTCTCCACAAAATACTCTCCCTCTCCTGGAACACATTTATCCCATTGTTCTTGCCACTCTCTGAAGTAGTTTGGGAAGCCCCCTTTTCTGATTGCCTTTATGACCAAAATCATTTTGAATGCTGTAGCTGAGAAACACCCAACAGAAGGGAAGGCTTACAGAAATATTAGAGTGTGCCTTCAACTACCTTAGTCACCAAATCTGGCACTTTGTGGTTTCTGGATCTTCAATGAAGTGAAAATGATCATTAGAAAGGTAAGCAATTCTAACTGATTCTGGACTTTGAGGTAGCCATGGTGGCATAACTAAAGACACTTATTAAAGCCAGGGAGAGTAGTGTAAGGGGGGTAAATGGTAATGTGTCTTTTACGATAATGCACTTTTTAAAGAATTTAAATATTCTCCCTATTTCTCAATAATATCATCTATATCTATATATCTATATATAGATAGATATGTGTGTGTGTATATATATATAGAGAGAGAGACTCATATAGAAAAAAAAAAACTCAGTTTTTGTCTTGCTCCAGATCATCAAAAGGAAGTGTAAAATTTACTAATTGCCTTTTATTAAATTAAAAATATGAATGGCAAAATAAAATTCATGGTAAACTCTATAAATGCAAGCCAGTCAAGTGAAAAACATGCCCTTCTGACTGTTCATCCAACATAAAATATAAATGCAAACATGAAATTGTTAGAGGGGTTTCCTGCCAGGTGCATCACCTCCAGAGTCTTCTAAGCCTTGTCATCAGGGTAGAATGATCATGAGGACAGTAAAAAGACAACATTTAGAACAGAAAACATATGTGCAATTGCTCAGTGTCATTTTTCAAGGACACTTAACAATCTCTCTGGGCCAGATATTTAACAGGTGCAAGGTCCTTTAGTCTGAAGCTTTATTCAATTTGACTCATAAATATGGGTGGTTTGGAGAGATAAACTACTCTGCATTCTAATTGATGGGGAGAGATAAATTGCCACCTGGAAGTATAACATGGCTGTCTAAGGCATACAACCATTTCTTAGTTTACCTAGGATATAATCTCTGATCTCTTACTTTCTTCTAGAATACCCTATTTAGCCTTTTGTAAAATACAAGGTAATATTAAGGTTTGTTGGAGAGAAATGACAAACATAGGCTACTGTATACATTACTGCTTTGCTAGTATCCATTCGGAGATTATGACTACAATTAAGAAGTTATTAGATGAACATATCTACCATATCTGATGTTGAAATAATATTGTTCGCGGTGGTCCCCCTTCTCTGCGGGGACATGTTTCTACACTACTAGTGACTGCCTTAGACCAGGGATCGTGAACCTTTTAGAGACGAGTGCCCAATGAAACTTGAATACTGAGGCTTTAGTTTAGAAAAAAATATTCATTCCAACTTTAAAATTTTTTTGTCTTAAGAGAAAATTAATGACACTTGTGTCATTGGTTCGCCACCACTGCTTCAGACTGTGAATAATACTAAATCCTGTGTGCTAGCTTTTGCTTGCTGGGACAAAATACCTGACACGCACAACCTATAGGAGGAAAGGATAATTTCGGCTCATAATTTCAGAGGTTCCAATTCATGATCTACTGCTCTACTGCTCTACTGCTCTTTGGCTCTACTGCTTTTAGATTTGTGTCAAGGTGGAAACATCATGGCAGAAGGGCTCGGCAGAGAAGAGCTACACACTGCATGGCCGCCAGGAAGCACAGTGTGAGAGAACCAGAGTGGAAAGGGCCAGAGATGAGCTATAACTTTCACAGCCAGCACACTTCTAGTATCCTAATTCCTTCAGCTGAGCCCCAACTCCTAATAGCTTCCTAAACTGTGAACTCATCAGTGAATGTGTCACCTGGTGAGGTTAAGCACCTTCGTGATGTAGTTGCCTTGCTAGGTTCCCCTATGAACGCTGCTGCACTGGGGACCAAGTGCTCGGTTTGTAAATCTTTGGAGGAACATTTCCTGATCAAATCATAAGCCCCTACAGCTAGTGTCTCTTCCATCTTAACTGGGCATTTCTCATACTGTGTTTGTAACTTTTGCAATTTGAGAAGCAATGGTAAAATGGTGCGATTTTTGTCTGCTCGCTTCACAATTTCACTGAGATTTGTTCTTAACGTGAAGCTTAGCGACATCAAGCCCCCGCCCCCACCCCCACCCCAGTCAAGAACTTTCACCTTTCATTTTATGCCTCTTTTTGGCATATTCGGACTTCTGGCATCACTACTCTAATTTTGGCAGGCCATAACTGAGTAACAGAAGTGTTACTAGGACACCAGCACTATGGTCTGATATTCCAGATAGTTGCCAAGTGACTAAAGCACTAGTAGCGTATGCTCTATGGATTTGTGTCCAGTCACAGAGCAGAACAGCATGAGATTTTTGTCATTCTCTTTAGTCAAGTGTATAGTTTAAAACCTATGAATGGCCTATATCTAGAATCTCCCATTTACTATTTTCACACTCTGAATGACTTAGGTAAATGAAGCCACAGAAAACCAAATTAAGTGCTCTATTGTGACTGACTAAAGAAATAGTTATTTAATAGGCCCTTAAAATCAAATATTCTGCAATATGAGATTTGATGCTCAGGATTTACTGCCAGGCACTGAGGACACTGATAAATTAACTATGGATCCTAACCTTGTGAACATGATACCAGCAAAAAGAATTTCCCAAATAAATGCATTCCTTTAGTACATATTTATTATATTTCAGTCACGAGTCCTAATGGTTTGAAGAGATGACACTGAGAAAAAAATGAAATGTGAGGGACTAACATCCATCATAATTAGTGTTTTAAACAGTTAATGAAAGTGTGATCATTATTACATCCTTAATGAAAAATGGCTCTAAGCCTATTCGATAAGCTTATGATATATGTTATCGTACAGTGTCAAAATCGGGGGGGTGTGATTTACCTAATTAGACTTGCTTCTATTTTTTAGCAGAGAAGAGAAGGCAAACTTGGTTTTGAAAACAAATGAATCTCTTCGAAAGTCTTTCTTAATTTTTAACACATGAAAGAGAAAATGAATTGACTTAGTGACAGAATTTTAAACCTTTTTTTCAAGGCTTTAAAAGTTGCTTTACACTAAAAAACACCAACATCTTCAATGGCAGAAGAGTGGTTATGTGAACAATTTACAATTTTTTTTTTGTTTTTTGTTTTGTTTTGTTTTGTTTTCTTGTGGTGCCGGGGATCGAACTCAGGCCCTTGTGCTTGCAAGGCCAATTTACAAAATGTTAAAAATACCTCAGCATATTAAAAGTCATTATAGACGACGCATTCATATGTTTGCTGATGTGTCTTTCCACTCAATTCTATGTTACGTGTACTAGTTTTCTATTGCTGTCGTAACAAATTCTCATGCTCTGGGACGTTTGAAATAACATAAAGTTGTTATCTCCCAGCTCTGTAACATTCTACGCACGGCTTTGTAGTTTGATTGGGGTTTGGCTGACTGCTCTGCTTGGGATCTCAAAAGGCGCAGTCTCATAGTTTCATTCAGCCAGGAAGGAAAATCTGCATGTTCTGTTAGTGGCTGAATTTGGTTCCGTGGCATGGAAGAACTGAGTTCCTTGTGTTCTTACTGACTGTCAACTGAGAAACATTCTCACTTGCTGGAGGCTGCCACCTGCATTCCCTGTTCACCTTAACCATCAAAGTCAGGGACAAGTAGTCAATTTTTTCTCCTGTTTTGTGTCTCTCTCATCTGCCTTTTCAACTCACCTCTCCAACTTCTCTTTCTGCCTGGTATACATCTGTGACCGTAGCAGGAGAAAGTCCTCAGATTTTAAGGCTATTGTTACCCTGGACTCACCAGAAAAAAAAAATTACCTACTTTAAGACATATAGTTTTAAATGTATTTGTTACGTCGGTTTTGCCTGTTTGCACAGGACCTAGGTCCTAGGATGTGTTTGTGGGACAGAAGATTCTGTGTATAAATTTAAAGCGAGTGTCTATTTCGACAGCTTTCCCAAAAGAAGTCTTCACTTGAGTTTACCCATCAAGGGATTTTATTTCAAAAGATTGTTAATTTATATTAAATGTAGACATACAAGAAGTAACCTATAAAGTGTTTATTTATACATGAAACAAGAGGTTTGTTTTGGCTTATATTTCAGTCCAGAGTCACCTGGGTCCAAGGAAGAGAGCTGCTCACGGCATTGCAGCCAAGGAGGGGAGAGAGACAAAGGGGGGGGGGAGAAAATGCAGGGAAGAAGAGAGGGCTGGGGAGAGGTAAGCCCTTCCAGGTCATGCCCCCAGTGATCCTCCTCTTCTGATCAGACCCCATCGAAAGGCAGATCAGCTATAAAGCCCCATCATCCAATCACCTTCTGTAAGTCCAACCTAGATGGGGTTTCAGGGCAGCGTCTAGACATGAAGCACAAAAGTCCTCCTCCTATCAGACCAGCTGTTCGTAGTCTCTGTACTCTTCACTGTCTACCAATCTGACACACATTTTTTTTTTCTGACACACATTTTTAACCAGCACATATTTTATTTTTTTTAACATTACACACAACTGATTACAAATTCAATATATTACCTGGTACAGAGAAGTTGCCCAATAAATAGCGTTTCCTTCCCATTATTCATATTCATTAACTTACTCATATTCTTCCTAATTCTCTTCCTGAATTGGTGCCAAAAGCTACAGAAACAATTTCCTTAACTAAACCTCATGGAATAAATCCACCTTTCATTATGGAATAAATTATAGAAAGGCAAGGAAAATAATAAAGTAGCTACCAGTTTTCTTTTTTGCAGTGTGTAATTATTCCCATAAGAAAAATTCAGTGATAAAATATAATGCAGGGCCATAATTAGTTATTTGGA
Source organism: Hystrix cristata (assembly GCA_004026905.1). NCBI lineage: Eukaryota > Metazoa > Chordata > Mammalia > Rodentia > Hystricidae > Hystrix > Hystrix cristata. The sequence goes on along the minus strand of PVJO010000399.1, from coordinate 181,065 downwards.
TTCTCAAAGTAGTAAAATCACTGAAAATTAAAAGTTTTTCCCAAATTCACATGACAATAGCACTTAATTTGAAATAAATTAGCAGAAAAAGAGAACAATGTGAATTTATTTATACTTTGTACTTATGCCACTTGGTGTATTTATACATTGCTTGTGGTTATTGCAGATGTTACCTCAGAAACCCATTAGGATATAACATTTATACAAGGAAGTGCTTTTTTAAAACTTAAAAGAAAAGAAAAAATTCTGAATTCTGAAACGTAGTCCAGTCAAAATTTGTATTGGAAATGGTTAAATCTCATTGCTGTATGGAGAAAAGGAAAATCAAGCACAGTGTAATTTAAAAATATATTTTAGTTAAATTATATATTTTAAAATATTTTAAGAAAATTTTTAAATTGTATACATTTACAAATTATTCAGATAATTTCATGGAAAGTTCTAATACTGAAAAAAGTGGGAAAATTTTTCAATAAGTTCAGATTTTATAATCCAAGTATCCCTAATAGTTATCGAAAGGTTATGGCAGCCCCTATATTTCTCTGAGCTGACTTCCTGGTCATGTTAAGAAATCTTGCTTTATGTCTTTGCTGTTAGCATATGTCTATATCAGTGGTGATGAACCATTTAGAGACAGAGTGCCCAAACTGCAACCCAAAACCCAATTATTTATCACAAAGTGCCAACACTGAACCAAATCCGAATACTGAAGTCTTAGTTTAGAAAAAACAGCTCATACAACTCATGACGTAATTGCAGAGGGCTCTGTGTACTGCTGATGAATGCGTGCCAAAGGTCTGCCACCACTGATCTATATTTTTAAAATACATATATAAGAATTAAGTAAAACGGTGTATAAATTATAATCATTATTCTGTTTACATCATTTAATTACTTATCAACTCTATAATCTACTTGTATAATTATTCCTGTAAGCTATTGCTCCTCTGAACTATATAATTATAAGACATAATGATAAGACATGATAATTGAATAGCATAACCAGCAAACAACTGGCTGTAGCTTATGCAACATATAATTCTATCGGGGAAAATAATTCTCTTCAGATTTAATCAATTATTTAACAAACTGGACTTAAGTTTTTTAAACTATTCTTTAGAATTCTGAAAGTGGTTTCTTATTTGCTATGGGACCGTGATCTATTCAACACGACAGAGTATGAATAGTATGGGAAATATAGTCCTGCCTCTATCATGAAAATATTCCTTACAGAACTAGTTCTTTATTGCGATAAGCGATAGTAACTTTCTGTTACAGAAACTTCTTTGGAGACACTGTCGTACGAATTATTTTACCCAAAACTTACCAGAACATGTTAAAAATACGGTGAATGTTTACATTTTAAAATTTGTTGCAGTACTGGCACATCGCCCTCAGTCCCGCTCAAAATACTTCCCCTCACTTTAATTACCCTTACCCATCATTATTGGCAATGTGTCTTTTACTATATTTTTAAAAATGTAAACGTCATAATACTTTTCAATCCCTTGTATTTACTCTTTTTGTGAGGATTCTACAGTTAGCAAATGTGAAAAGTTGATCAATTATCATTCTCTGTGCACAGGAAATATGTTCTGATGAGTGAATATGGTCTCTAGTGTTACTGTGCAACAGAAAAGAATGATTATCTGAAAAACATGGAAGCATGAAAACAAAATGTTTATTCAGGGGCTGGGGATTTAGTGCAAACAGTAGAGTGCTTGCCTAGCAAGCGCAAGGCCCCAAATTCAATTCCTGGCACAAAAAAAAAAAAAAAAAAAGAATTAAGATCATGTTCATTCTGTTGAAAGATTTATTGTAATTACAGCTGTGGAATTTCTTTTTGGAATTATGGTGGGATATCTATTCTATTTGAGTAATAACAAGAACTAAAACATTCCAGCGTCTTACTTTTTCCTCTATTATCAAGTTAGTAATTAATAGTGAAACCAAAATGTATTGATTTGGGCCAAATTAAAAATATTCAAAATAGTAGCTTAGCAGTTTATAAAAATGCTAAACATATACTTAGTAGCAATCCCGCTCCTCCTCATCTTTCCAAGAGATATGAATGTGTGTCCACACGAGGAGCTGGAGTTGGACTTGCATGTCCATGGAGACACTACTGGAAAGCCCCACTCCTGGAAACAACCTGTAAAGTACATTCGGAGTTTCAATGACAAATCAGTTGTGGTAAATTGTAGCATGTCTATACAATAGAACATTTCTCAGCAGTTAAAAAGAATAAACTGCTATGCCCATAATGACATGGATAAATCTTTAAAACAAACTGAATAAAAGAGGCCACACACAAGAGTTTACACCTATCATTCAGTTTACTCAACATCTTACAACAAGCAGAACCAATCTATAGTGGAGGTCACCTCAGGCTACTTCACTGGGGAAGTGAATAGTCTATAAAGCATAATGGAACTTTTGAGAGGATGAAATGTTGTATATTTTTGTTTTTATGATGATGTACAGTTGTATATATTTGAAAAAATTAAAAATTTCACATTTAAAAATAATGTATTTTGTTGTATGTATACTCTCAGCTAGTTTAATTTTTAAATATGAATTACAGTGTTGTCTACTTGTTATAGGCGTTAATAGAAATGAAAAAGTTTAAAGAAATTACAGTATCTAATAACTCAATCTTTACAATTTTATGCAGCTGTTATAATAGTATGTTCAGCAGAATTTATGGGAAAATCTTTCATTTACTATTTTGTAGATAACAGTGAGCTAAAAATCTGTTGAATACTGATTACATGTTTTTGAATGCTTAAACAACTTTATGAAACTTGTTTTGTTGTTAACCCTATTTTGTGAGTAAAATATCTGAGGATTGGAGAAAGGAAAAATTTCAAAGTCTGTAAACTATGCCAAAAAGCTAACTTATGTCTGTCTTTTATGTGATGTGAAAGTAACCTGAAAAAGCCAAAATTATGGAAGTTCATTTTCTGTCTAAATCAGATCTTCTGTTGATAGAGAGTCAATGTTAGTTTCGTTTTTAAAGTAAAGAATACTGTAATGTTTCTTAGTATTCAGTAAAGACTTCTTCACACAGAACTGGTTCAACTAATAAGAAGGTAAAAAGAAATTACTAACATCTACATTTACAAAGTGTCAGCTTCAGTTCTCCAAAATTTACTTTATACATTCACTTAAATCTCACAACAATGTATAAAGTAGGCATTATTACTGTATTTCTCTTACTTTATGCATGAATAAACTGAGGAGGAATGTAAATGCATTTTCTGGTGACAGGCAACTAGTCAATGAAGACTGATTGAAACTGAGACTGTTTGGGCACAAAATCTGTCCTTTATTCACTAAATTAGGCAGGCAGTCCTCGGTTTGTAGAGAATCGAGTCAATAGATTCTCTCTATATAACAGAAATATGTAAAATACGGCAGCCAGGCGCGGTGGTTCACACCCATAATCCTGATGCTCTGACTTGCTCAAACCCAGTCTGGACAATTTAGTGATTTAATGAGATCCTATCTCAAAATTTAAAAGAATAAAATAAATAAATAAATAAATTTAAAAAACCGTAGATGTAGTTCAGGGAGGAGACCCTGGGTTCGATCCTCAGTACCATCAGAAAAAGAAAGAAAGAATTATGTAAATCAAGACACATTTCTGACATTCTGTTAGTATAGCATTGTGCAAAGTGAAGACCACTTGTAATATTTAGTGGTAATTTAAAGAAGATGAACAAATTCGAAAGAATGTAATGCTGTTAGCAATGTGCAATGTAGCAGTTATTGTTGCATTGTATGTTATACTGGAAAATAGTTCATTATTATAAATATGTTGATATTTCTATTTCTCGCATAAATACATATGTACATGTAGCCATGAATATGAATGATATTTTAAAAATATTTTATTATTTACATTTTATAGTTACAACATTCCATACAATTTTCAGAGTTAATGTAATAATATTTACATAAATTATATATAGTAGGACAGTATTAGCTATGAGATTTCTTTTTTTTTTTTTGAGGTAGAGATTTTGCAAGAGCTTCTTGAAGAAGAAAAATAATTCTACACCTGAGCATTTTATTCTGGTAAAATATTAAAATGATGTACCTGGGGCAGACAGAGGTCTGCCATGTTTTCTTTTGATTAAATGAAATGGTAAAACTAGATATTATTAAAAACAGACACACAAGTTAGCATGTTTTTAGCACCTCCTATGTGTCAGGAAAAAAATCCTTACGAACGAAAATTAGACTGAGAAAGATGAACGGATCTTTTTATTTTCTCTCTTTAGTAGACACTAGCAGTGGGGAGTTTTGAATCCAGTTGTTTCATTAAAGAAATTCTTCTTCTGGTAGATTGAGCTTCTTTATCCAGGCCACAGGCTTTGGCTAATTTGTTGATTATGCTTTTCTAAATTTACTTAGCTAAGTAAGGATGGCTAATCTAGTGCATTCCTCTGCCGTCTGTGTTGGCTGCTTCATTTGGAAAGTATACTTTTAGAAACCAATCAGGGAAAATGTAACTAGATCCTTCTTCCTTATAGTTTGTTTCTTTTCAGTCACTGAGAGTTTTCCCCGGGGACTTCAATCTTTTCCATCAAACATTAATTCCATCTAAGCAACATGAAATGCAAGTTACAAAAATATTTATTATAAACCAAAGTAATTTTTAATATCATACTGCAGAGTTTCTAACACTTATGTGCTTGTATTTGTACAATGCATTCATTTAACAAGTATTTGTTGAGTTTCTGCACTAGCCTGTGTTCCAAGGCAGCACGCAATGATACAAAGAAGAAAACACACAAAAAGGACTGAGCCCGTGAATCTCAGGTTCAGAAGAACCAGAACGATGTACACACAAGATGTCAGGCAGAGACCGGGAGGCTTGTCCTGATATTTCCTGATATAGGAAAGGTCCCTATAGTCAAATAGTGTTTCAACAGACACCGGAAATAACTAAGTGAGGATGTAACAGTGCAGCCAAGCTCCTTGTCGCCTCTACAGAGAGCCAGTGACTTGAAGAGGAGTTGCAGGACAAGTAAAAAGACTGATTTGGAAAGCCAGCAGACCGAAGAGGGAGACTATCACCCAAGAAGACCGTCTCATTTAGGGGCTGCGGGCTCAATGCTCACAGAGCATGGAGGAGAGACGTGTCAGGTAGGTAGGTCCCAGCTTCAGCACGAGTTTCAAGTGGTTTTCTTTGTCTGAAGCTGGTTGCTCTTACCTTGCTAGGTCAGCAGGTGTCCTGGAGTCTGTAAATTTAAAGAAAAATTCCTGCTTTGAGTGTCTTATGACTCATGTCTTTCAGTTGCCTTTCCCAGAAATAGCTAATTCTGCAGTTAATTATTATGCTGCGAATGCAGCTTTTCCACAGTGAACAGAAGAGGAAAAGCTAAAGAAAGTCCACTTGTCCCCAGAGGACCAGGAAAGATAATATTCTCTGGAGAACAGCTTTTAACCTATTAGATGGCTTCCCTCCGAAGTGCTATCTACAGCAAAGTCATTGGGAGACTGATAACATATTGCCCAGCTGTGTGACTTCCAAAATTGGTGATTTCATTTTGGCAAAGTCAGCTAAGGGCAAGTGAAACCAGATGGTTCATTTAGGGCTTTTCTCAGTAGTAAGAAGGACATTTCAGGAGCCCAGAAGAAGTAGAAGGAGAGCTGTGGCCAAGGAGCACATGCTTGAGGGCCAGGGCTGCGAGGGTGCAAAGAGCAGGGCGAGAGGCCCGAGGACGACAGGGGTGATGGAGCCAGGGCCAGGCCATGACTAATCTAACTGCTTCTCCTCTTCTTCTCAAAAGTTACGTGTGACCTGATTCGCTCCTCAATGGATATTTGGGGATACTACGTGGAGTAGCCTGGGACCAGGAAGAGACAGACAGAGAGAGTAGGGCTGGGTACTTACTGCAATCATCTAGGCAGGAGATACTTTTGACTTGACGTCAGAGGAGGTGCGGGAGATTCCTTGGTTCATTTCTGGATATTTAAAGTTACTGCATTGCTATTTGTCCAACAGGATGGAGGAGAGATGTTAGATAGTTCATTCTGGGTTTTAGGATGGACAGACACTTAGAGAAGTAAGATAGGGGCTGAATGAGCTTCTCTGCTCAGAGAAAGAAAATGGACACAGAGATGATAAGAGAGATGAAGACAGAGACAGAAAGCCTTAAAGGCAGAGCTGTAACAGGGACTCAGGAAGGGAAAAAGAGTGAGCAACTTGGGGATAGGCAGGGAAGCAAGCAAGAGCAGAGCCTGAAAAGCCAAAGCGAAGGAGGAGATCGACGGGGGTGGGTTGAGCACTGCTTCCAAGGATCTGAGAGGTCAGTCTGAGCTGAAAACTGACGGCCGGGTTTACCAAGATGCAGGTCAGAGTGGCCTTGAAAGGATTATAGGGAAAACGGTTAGAGTAACAGTGTGATTGCAGTTATTTCACGATTGAATGAGGGAAGAAGAATTGAATAGCTTTCAAGTTAAGCCAATAAGGAAGCAGGGGAACAGGGCAATAACTAGAAGGTGTGTAGTGATGCTTGATATTTAGAAGCTCTTTTTTTCAAAGATAGAAGAAATAACGTGTTTAAATGCTAAAGAGAAAAAAAAATTGGCTACTCAGAGGAGAGAGGAAGGATTCCTGGTGTACTTTTGGTGCCACGCAATGAGAACTGCCGCGCTGTGCAGGACCGGACTGGGCAGCTGCTCAGGGGCTCATTCATCACGACGGCAGCCACGGGGACACAGGGCCACAGCCACAGGGCCGTCTGCTGAGCACCTGTGGGTGTTAGTCTTCATTGGTTCTGTTTTCATGGTGAAAAGAAAACAATCACTGAGAACGAGGGAGGAAGTCGCTAATGGTTTCAGGAGCACCGTGAAAATAGGATTAATGGGCAGTCACACTTGTGATTATTAACACAGGTAGAATTTTTATTTTTTGTCTAGGAGAGAAGGGAGAGATAATAGTCTAGATATATTTGTTTCATTCTGATACCATCTGCTTAAAAATGTCTTTATTCTCTATTTTTAAAATGCAGAAGGAACACATGGTTTTAGTCAGAAGGCTTATTTTTCATAATCATCCTAAAAGAATCGTGAGTACCATACACTTATTTAACCATATTACCTATTTTCTAACTTTGTATTGGTACTACAATGTGTGAATGAATAAACTTTTAGGGGATTTCAATTAATCTCTAGACAAAAATTCAAAGATTTCTTGTATGAACGTATATAGATAGCACTTTGGGTAAAGCTAAATATCTTTCCTTTCCTTTCAATACAAACAAAAAAATTAGCTGGTGTTAATGTCACCTTTTGGTTTGTGTCATTTTACCATAAGCAAATAATGAAATGGTTGACAGTGATGATCAATAAAGTTGTAGAATGTTGTAATTGGAAAACATCTTTGAGATCATTGAGTACAATCCATGAACTGATAAATGATAAAACTAAAATCCAGATGCACAGAGTGGTGCATGCCTGAAATCTCAGCACTTAGGAGGGTGAGGCAGGAGGACCCTCAGGAGTTTGAGGCCTTCCTGGGCTATATATTGAGCTCAAAGCCAGCCTGAACTACTTAGCAAGATCCTGTTTCAAAAACAAAACAAAACAAACAAAAAACCCAACTAAAACCCAGGGAGTTTAGAAATTCGCTACAAATCTTGAGCCAGTCCATAGATTTAAATGAAAATTGCTTTACAATTTGTTTGCTGCTGCTCCTTCTTATCACTGTGTTATGGTTTCTATTTAGATATCCCCTCAAAGCCTCATGCACTCATACGTGGGTTTTTCAAAGATGATTGAATCTGAGACATGGGAATATGGATTACGGGTACGAGACAACTAAAATAGTTCTTTGAGTAAATTAACACACAGTTCTGCTGTGGCTGAATGGGTTTACCAAGGCCAGAAAAGCCCCATCCTAGTTGTGGCTGGCACTGACAATAGGCTTATAGCCTGGATGGACTATAAGGGGACAGAAGGAGGGCAGGCTGGCTGCTTCCTGCCTGCCAAGCTATGAGTTCTTTGTCTTCTGTAATGCCCTCTTCTATGCCACCCTGCCTTGGAGCCAGCTGACTATGGATTGAAACCCCTACTAACTGTGAGCTAAAATAAACCGTTCCTCTGTTAACACGTGAGTGTCAGGTATTGTGTCTCAGGGATGAGTAAAGTAACTAAGACACTATGTATTTAATTTCTTACATTATTATCCAATTACATAACTGTTACATTATTCAACTATGAAATTGTTTGCATAGTAATGAAACAACCTATACCCATCCCATAGACTGGTTCACTCTGTGAATACTACCACATGTAGTGGGGCATCTTTAGGACTTTAAGGGAAATAGTCTACACAAACACAATGAAAATAATGATCAAGATCAGTTCATATTGGAATAGAATGAGCCTTGAGTCCATTGAGAATAACCTTTTAAGAGATGGAGGATAAAGGCCATAGGAATACACAGAGAAGGCTGTGTGATAAAAGAAGCAAGGGCGGAAAGTAAATGAAGGAATGACAGTGATTCCCAACAACTACCAGAGACAGGAGAGAGGTCAGTGACTTTGGGGAGATTTTTTACCTCAGGGTTTTCAAAATGAACCTGATTTTGGAGCCTCTTGAACCATAGTTCAAGGCAACGAAGTTCCGCTGTTTTGTCACCCTGTTTGTGGTGATGTGTTATGTCAGTCAGTCCTGGAAGCACAGAAGAAAAACTCAAAGTCTGTGGCTTGGAAATGTAGAAAAATAGAGGAAAAAGAAAATCCCCCAAACCAGTTCATTAGTTTATGACCGTTAGTGAGCATTACCATGAACTTGCCCCGACCCATGCGCATACACAAACACACACACACACTCAGTTGATAAACTTGTACCTTATTTGTAATTGAACTTGAAAAGCGGTATAATTTTCATCATTTAGAACAGCAACACAGTCTCTAATATAAAGACTATGTGACAGTTTTAGTGGACAGTAGCAAGTGCTTCGGACTTTATCAATTTTTCACATCGATATTGGAGAATATTTCTTCCATCATATGGTATACTACTGAGGAAAAGTGGCATAGAACAGAGACATAAGAGTAATTATTTAAGGACTAGCTACTCTGCATCATTATCTGTGATAAGAAGCTTGATTTACTTTATTCAATAAATTATAATGCATTAATATTTGCCCCTGTATTACTTTTGTTTTGCTACATAAAGTACCACTGCAAACTTACTGACTTAAAAAAACTCACACTGATTTTCTCGTAGAGTCTACAGTCAGGAGTCTAGATCGGCTCAACTGGGTCCTCTTGGCAGAGTCTTGGCAATGAAGGAAGAGCTACACTATTTTCATCTGAGGGTCAGGCTCTGAGAGAGTAGGCAGTTAGCTGGCTACGAGCTGGAGTTGAGGGAATGGCAGCTGGTGCAAAGAGAAAAGCTCCCACTCTATGGATAGTCGTCTAAGCCTCCTGAGGTTGCAGATCTCAAAATTTCCTGAGAAAGACCGTGGAGCCTTTACAGATATCCCACCTGCACTATTATGTGGGGCATGATCAAAATACGTGGGGAATATTTAAATTTTTAAACATATTAAGTAAAAGATGTTTTCATTAACCTCCTTCAGATTACTTCCTTTCATTTTGAACATACTTATCCCTTCATTCTTGTCACATTCTGAAACACTTATGGAATGTTTTAGTTACTTTTCTAGAGTCAGTGGTTTGCAAGAGAACAGATTTAATACAGGATATTTACAGTTTACAACATTCACACACAAGCCAAATGCAGGAAGAGTGCAGAATGTCTATCTAGTCACTGGAGGCCTGAAAGATCCAATCAAGGGCTGGGAGCCCACAGCACTGTCCCGTGTACATCCATGTCTGCACTAAAAGGCTGACGAAATCTATACTGGAACCGGGATTTGATGCTGGCAGCAGAGATGAAGACCAGAGCTCCCCTGAAATGAACAGCAGCCGTCCCCGAGGACAAGGAACCAGTGCTCCTTCTGTGATGTGAACAGCTGAGTTCCCTTCAGGAGAACCAGCCACAACTGAGCTTCTCCTGGAAACACCTGGCTGCTGTCTTCCGCTCCTGTTCTCCTGTATGTTGTGTTGGCAACAATCCTCAGGTGGATCCTCTACATCCAGAACCACATCAACTCCGTCTAGTTGGGTGTTCCTGCTTGAGTTGACCATAGTCAGTCTACCACATTGACATTCTCTGTTATGAGTGTCTGTGATCAAAAGTACGATGAATTATGTTGCTGAGTGACATCTAGGGAAAAGCAGCTTGTAAATACAGTACGGTGTGTCCTTATCTACCTTATTCATTAGACCTGGGCCGTGTAACCCCAGGCTCATCCCCAAAGTCCAAACGACCATGAACAGTAAGTGTTTTGACAATCTAGAATATCAGAGAAGCCGCACGGCATAACTAAAGACACTCATGGAAGAAGACTTCCAGTGACTTTGAAGTGAGGCAGATTATTTTGACAGAGTTTAATAGCAATGTATTTTTTACTGCAGTATTTTTAAAACTCAAAGTTTTACCATATGTGTCAGTTATGCCGCATGTAAATCTAGGGTCAATGCATTCACACCTTTGCAACCCAAACTCCACGATGACTCAATTAAATTTCACTAGCACACATTTATATTGCAGTTTTGATCCCCCTTAAAAGGGTTAGTTGCCATAATCACTCTGGTCAAGACCATATAAGAACAACAATTCTTCCAAAGGAGAGGTAGAGTCCTGCTGTGACTGGGAAGAGCCCCATAAGTTATGTCACCCGACCAGTCCCCAACTTCTAGAAGTGCAAAATGAAAATAACTCAGTCCTTGGGACACTAAGCTCTTCACTAAGATGCCTGGTTGCTTCTCTCCTGAGTGTACTATGCCTGTAATGAGTAGTCGCCTGCTCTGACTCTACCCACTGGCCTTCCCAGGACGGCACCACCCTAATATGCTGCTGTGCTTGACACAGTACTATACTTGCTACCCAATAAAGTTGCTCACTGAACCTGCTACTTGCTGGATCTTTTGCTGTGATCTTCTTCCTAGTTCTTTTCTGGGAGAATCCAAGAACTGAGACACCAGTATGGAACAACACACAATGCAGAACATAAGCCCAGGCAGATCGTAGGTACTTCCAAGCTCGTTTAGGTTTTGACAGAATTCAACTATCTGCAGGATATAGAACTGATACTCCCTCTTTTCTACTGTTGTGTTTTGGGTTTTTTTGTTTCCTGGTTGTAGGTTGAGGATGCTTTCAACTGGAAGTTGTTGCCAGCTGGTCCTCCCCATGTGGCACAGGTTACAGCACGTGTCTTTGCTTTTGTCTGTGCCAGGAGAAGATCGTTTGTGTCTCTTTCATTTCAATTCACTCTCTATCTCTGCCTATGGTAGATTTAATGCCCTTATAAAATTATTTCATAGGTACTTGAAGAGTCAACTGATTAGAGTCCTTAATTACATCTTTCCCAGACTGCATAACCTGCTTACAGGACAGACATTTCACAGTATCTACAAACCTCCCCATGCTCAAAGGAAGTGGGGGTATACCAAGTGGTGGGAGTCCTGGAGACAAATTTAGAATTCTACCTACAATTACACTAATAATTCATGTTTACTGATTCCTAGAGAAAGCTGCCACGCCTCTTAACTGTGAGATATTAGTCCTAGCAGACATTTCAGAGATCACTGGCCTAATGCTCTGTCTGTTCAGTTGTGCCTCCTCCTTCATTTAGCTTTCCTCTCTACTTAATATGAGTGTCAAATAATAGCCTTGCAACAGGATCCTGTTGATTTCACATTTTCGGTTCTCACATACTTGCAGTCTCTACAGGTGGCTTGTCCTTTCTCAGATTTCAATTCAAAACAGAAATTCCAAGAGTAAAACATGAGTTAGGTATCTTATGAATGAAATTAGAGTCCAGTAATACATTTTTAAGTTCTGCCAATACATGAAGGTTTTTTTTTTTTTTTTTTTTCAAATAGGTTGGTTAGCAGCTTCAAATATGACCTTCCCTAGCTTCCTACTGAAAGAGTTATAGTCCCTGGAAAAACTAAATGTACAAAGGTGAAAGCTTACAGCAACATTGGGCTCTGGGCCTAGGGAAGAGCTTCCACTCTGCAGGGTGACAGACTTGCCACGAAGGGCAGCTTGAATGATTCATGAACTCCTTGCTCTTTTCTGAAATGGCATATAGTATGAGCAAGTCCACCCAGGAGTATATGCATTTACAAAGATGATTCATTTGCTTCTTATTGTTTGTTATTTGTCCTTAGTTTCAACAAAGCAATGTCTTCCAAAGATAAGTGTATGACTACTAATTTTGTGTTACCGAGAGTGGTGTTTCATTTACTTTACCCTAGTGTCAGTTTGTCAAATATAAGAAAGGAAGGAAAAATGGAAGGAGGGAGGGAGGAGAACTGGAAGAAGAAAGAGGAGTGTGCGTGCGTGCGTGCGTGCGTGCGTGTGTGCGTGTGTGTGTGTGTCTGTCTCTGTGTCTACATGTAGGGAAGGCTGGTGACAGAAATGCCCATCCTGGGAACATAATCTCCAGAAATAAATGAGAGTCGAGTATTAGGTTTGGTGGCTTTCAGTTGAGACCTGTTTTTCCTTAAAAAGCAAAAGAATATAAAATCATAAAAATTACAACGGTCTAGGAATCATATTTGAGTCCAACAGAGCAATGTGTATTTTAGAATCCCAGCATATGGAACTGCCACTGTAAAAAGCACCAAATCAGGATTCAAGTGCTTGGAGAGCAGGGTCAAGGACTATTCTCGTGATTGCATTTTAGTAAATAGTCGAAAGGAAATGATTTTATGTCATCTAAACATCAGTAACCAGAAAAAAGAATTCAAGAAGGAGCTTGTGAAACATATTCCAGGAAAACAATTATTCGAGGATATCATTCTAAAGATTAGGTATCATACAAGCTTATAAAATATTAAAAATAAATAGCTAGCACATGTTACAGAGATCAATAAGCCAACTGCAAATTTGGATACTTTTAATGTAGATCAGAAGAAGGAAGATTAATATTTATTAGACTTGTGGATAAAGAATCCTTACAAATTGACAAGAATGGGTTAAATAAAAATATTTAAGTATTATTATATATACATAGAAAAATATGCAATGATGAATACTGCTTTTAATATTATTTACACTGGAAAGAGGAAAGGGAAAAAGGAAGGTGAAATATGATTCATTTAAAGAGTGAAGGAAACAAATGAGAAAAGGCAACGACTCAGAAAAACATACTGAATATATTTAACTTTAGTTTTAATTTGGTTAAGACAAAAAGACATCAATAATGTCCATGACTAAGTTGTTTTTCATATACATGTACAGTTTTCGGTCTAGGACTAAACATATTCTTTTTTAACTGTGCTGAAAAATCAATAGAGAACAACATAGTATTTCAAAATCTTAGTTCTTCACTTCTGGAAGTGAAATTCAGAGTAATTTTTATTTTTTGCTTTTATATTATGCAATATATTTTTGTAGTCCCTAATTATTTAATAAAATTCTTATGAAAATATAGACATAACTAACTCATTTACATATATTTATACTATTAAATTAGGTAAATCATTTTTAAAATAATCATTTATTTTGTTTAGTTAAGTGTTTAGCTAAGTGAAACTGTATTTAAAAATAATACCAAGGAGTAAATGGTTAATTTACTCTACTGGCAATTTTGTAGAGAAATCTAAATTAGAAAATTAAGATCACATGCATCAAGATAGTTTAATCTGAAAATTGCTAAAGCCTGACTTAATATTGACTTACTGGATAGTCAGATTTCTCTATTTAAAGATGAGCAAAGGTAACTAAGAAACTCAAAGTTTTTGTATTATTTGAATATGTTCTCATTTGGAACTCTAGATATTGAAACCACTCTTGTGGATATAAGAACACAAAAGCTTTAAAACTAATTATTTAAAATCTGCTTGCCTGTCAGAAGAAATAAATTAGCCACTATTCATTATTGAGAGACTAACAAGATTTAGTTCTTCAAATTTTGTTTTACAGGTTCATTTTTAGGCAGTCCCATGATTTTCTGTTCCAGTCATTTTAAGAAAAACTTTAAGGCCCAAAAGGGAAGAAATCAACCCCTACAATAGGCCAACAATATATGCTGAGAAACCATACATAAATACATTTTGAGAACAGGGAGTTTAACAGTAAAAAAGTTAAAGTAAATATTTTGAAAGTTATTTTGATTATAGTAAAACATAACAGATTTTCCAGTGTTTTGTGAAAAATCAAAAAAGAAATAAGAGGGATGGAAAAAAGGCATAAACGATGTTAGTTGTTAACTCCTAGAACAAGTGGCGTCACATTTCCTTGCTCATAAACGTGATGGTATTATCACAATCATGCATGCATGGAAGTGTGAGTTATCACAGAAATGTTCTCGTCACAAATAGTGTTGATGTGCAACCAGTTGAATGCTTGTTCCGCTGTTTCTTTGGTCTGTTGGCTGTCTGGCTGCTGAAGCAGCCTGCCTGCCTAGTTGATCTTGGGGTGTAACTTGGCTCTGGGACGGGACTTCTAGCTTAGTGTTGTGAGTTACTTTCACTACTCCAACCCACCACTGTTCTTTCTGTGATAACACATTTCTGTTTCACACGGAGTTTGAAAACAATGCAGAATAAGCTCTTTGCTATATCTGAAATAAATTATTAGCAATGTTAGCCATTAAGTATAATTGTCCTTTGGGGATTAATAAAATGATCTTTCTTATATAAGAAGAGTAGATATAATAGCTATAAGAATTATTTACAATATTTCAAAATAAAAACCTCAACTCTACAGCTCACAAGCACACACACACACACACATGAACTGAATAGAGAATTAAATGAGTTACAGGATTTAATGAGCTTAATGAGTGATCTGGAGAATTTAGGGTAAATTTTTTGTATTACATTCAGGAAAGACAGAAGGGCACTTCAGGCATGGGAGCTAGGGATCAGGCTGGAAGCAACTGTGCTAGCTAAACTATGTCTGTGTCTTCTTATTTTTATTTTGTTTAGCTTTAAATTATTGACAGTGAATTCTAATAGCTAGCTATTTCTTTCCAGAGATGCAAGTGTAGATTGCGGCCATTATCTAGAATTCCCAACTTCCTCCACCTCTTACTGTATTTCTTCATGGAACTTCATTTCTAGAATTTATCTTTCGCCAACTGCAGTCAAATATTTCACTACAGAATTGATTTTATTTTCTCCTCCATGGACATATCCCATAGACACTTCCCGCCCAGCATGACACTTGTTAAATAGTTCTATAAATCACTCTACTCACTTGCCTTGCCACCACTCAAGAGAAACCTACAGTTATTGATGCCGATGCAGCCCTTCCGGGAGATCTGTTTCACCAACTGAAAGGGACCTTTCAACTGCCCCACTGAATTCTCCCAACAGTTTTCAAATGATATATGGAAATGTATGTTCTTTCAAAGGGCAGATTTTCGACAGTTTTAACTTCAGAAGAAGGAAATCTGTGACAAGTAGCTGAAGCCTCTTCCGTATTTTTCTTCAGTCCGTCTCTACAATATTTCAGCATCACTCCCCCCTATGTGTGGTCTTTGAACAGGTGCTTGGCTCCTTTGCCTACTGTAAACCAGTCACTGATGCCACCCTGTACTTCATTAGGCCGCTGACTCATTTGCATTAGATCTGGTTTTCCGCGTGTAGTCACAGGAGCAAGAACTTCATTTCATGGTTGTCGTAAAAATAATGTTAGACATGTCGTCCTTTCTTCTTTTTTAATTTGAAAGCTAAATTGATACAATTGACTTGGTGCTGGATCCTTGGATTTCTCAATAAGCTCTTAAATATCTGACAGCGAGATGGATGACCTAGGGCATGATCCTAATGTTTGGAAAGGAGTGGAACACAGTTGCAAAACTCTCTCTGCACATCATTTGTTCTAACACACTTTCGTAAGGTCGGAAATGCACACGAGATCTTAGAACTTTAGAAAAAGCAAGTCCTTGTTATTTAAGAAGCATCGGCATGACATTTGCACTTGTTCATCAGGTTTTCTCATGTGCTTATTTTTATCTTGTTAATTGTCACACAAACCTAAAATCACTAAGCAGTCTTTAAAAAAAATTACCCCTAACAGCATGTTATGTGAGAATCAAATCAAAGTCAGATCCTGGGGTTAAGAAAATAGTTTTAAAAGGCTTATTAAGAATCTCTAATTGCACCACTGACTTCATATTGTTCTTTTAAAACAATTGGAGTAAATTAGAAACAATGAGTCAGAAAACTGAGTATTACATTTCCTTAAAACAAACCACAACTCTTAAAAAGAAAGGAAAGACCTTTCTTAGGTTTGAATACCATCCAAATGGACTCCAGTTAATTTTATCTATGAATCAAACGTAAGGTGTAACTGGATTTTAAACATATTAAACTAAATCACGTAACTACAAGATTATAATATTATTAGTTAGCTTGTATAAGTTTTGAAGATCAAAACTTCTGGACCTTTACAATGAAAAACATTAAAATACACCTAAAGATAAGAATCTTAAGTAAGATGATTTCTACTGCCCTAGTTCAATGAATAGTTGAACTGTCCTCAAATTGCCCTCTTTAAGAGAATTTTCTTTGATTAGTTTGAACATAATCCAGTTAACTTTCCCTTAATTTTTGCATATTTTTCAAGATAATCAAATGTATTTTGCTTTACATGTAGTATAATTTTTGCTTATATGTTTAATATTGTATTACCAGCAGTGCGGGGTTCTAAGGGACATCTGGCAAATGCTGCGAAATTATGATTTGATCTGCAAAGAGAAGCTCTCCACATGCAGACACAACCCCAGGGCTCAGTTACTCTTAGGCTAAGTGTGTGCATAAGTAATAATTCCTTCCGGACTAAGAAATAATCCAGCCTCTGTAAAAAGCTCCCAGGGACGTCTTCGTGGCGTGCTTCTAATTTAAGAAGGAATAGATCTGTGGCCTCTGTGGAGACAGGTGCTTTTAGGTCAAATGAAATCTGTGAGCCAAGTCTGGTGCTGACTGTTTCTGCATGACAGATTTTTCTTATACGTGAATATTTGTAGTAGATTCTATAGCAAGAAACAGTAACTTTAAATCTGAACTAAGTGAAATTTTTTTCTTCCCTATACGAATTTCATTTTTCTCACCAGTGCACTTGCAATTACTTTATATATACGTTATATATATATATGACTGTATTGCTTTATATCTTCATATATACTATACATATATACATACACACATGTATGTGTATGTATATGAGAGAGAGAGAGAGTCTCTTTTTTTTTAGGTAGCAGTGGTAATGTGAATTGAACTCAAGGACTTTGCCCTTAGCTGCGACTTCTTAAGCTCCTTTTTCATTTTTTTTTATTTTGATATATGGTCTTGTTAATGTGCTAAGTTGCCTGTGCTGGGTTTTAACTTATTAAATTCCTACTTTAGACTCCTAGAGGGCTGGGATTACAAGCCTGTGCCATCAACCCTCATTTCTATACTTTTTAAAATTATTATGATTACATTTTTAATTTCATCAATACAGATCTGTGGACATTGATCTGTCTCTTATTAGAGGAGTACCCAACATAATAATCTTGATTTTGCCATTTGGCCAAGCTTTAAGAATTTACTACATAGCCCTTTCTAGACGCAGCATCTAGAGCAATATGAAAATCTGTTTTAGAGCAGTATATACTGCTATAACATGGCAAGTGATTAAGAGCAGCAACATTATATTCAAATAAGGCTAAACTGAATCCAGATGAAACAGGGACTCAAAAAAAGTACTAAAGTTTTTTAGAACTGCTTTTGTTAAAAAGTACTAACTTTTCATTTAGGCCCATAGATTCCCAGGAAGTAAGTAAGAGCAGAATAAAGCTTGGCATCTCTACCCTCATTTTTTAATACAGCTCCTTTGAAACCTTAACTTTGTGTCAAACCCATGCCCAGCTGTAAGCACGGTAATCACTTAAGGATTGTCTCTTTGAAAACTGGTTTATTAGGCTTACAGCTACCTAATCTATGTCATCCCTCTTCAAGAGCAAGACACCAAGATAAGAGTGATTATGCTCAAGATTTCAAGATTAATGGGACATTCAGCTATAAGCTTCTGCGATATCTCCTTCTAGACTCCTAGGGTAGAGCTTAGAAATTTCCAGTCATTGACCTAAACCCGAAATCACCTTGCATTCCAGCATCCTCTGCAGGCACATCACCCGTGACTTGATCACCCGGTTCCTAGGAGCAATTACCGTATGACAGGAACTAAGGGCGCCCCCCACTGGCCAGAAGCAGTCACGGAAAGTGAGAAGAACTCCTCAGGAGCCCCCTTGAAGAACCGGAACCGGGCCAATGGCCAATGAGACCTTAACCCACCCAGCCACTGGATGAATATTGGCCCCTCGCCCTTATTAATCGGCCAGCTTGATTTTCTCGGGCCGTAGACAGTGCTAATTTATTTTACGTCTTCTCCTCAAGCTGAAGTCCCTTCCCGATTTTTTCTTACTTTTCAATTCAAAGTTGTGCCTGTGTTGTCATGTTCCTTGGTCTTCTTTTATTTTGGTTAACATCAGGTCAAAGCACCTCATGTATGATATCATGCACGATAGCTCAGACACTACTGTTCATAAAAATCTATAAACTCAGGTAAGTCACTCGCGCTCACTAGGCTTCAATTAATTCATCTATAATTATGAGTCATTGTAGAATTATAATAGGGTATATGGTAATGGTAGTTACTGGTAGTTACTTTTCCCAAGTCAGTGGTTTGCAAGAGAGCAGATTTAATACAGGACAAGTACAAGTTACAACATTCACACACGAGCCAAACACAGAAGGGTGCAGACCATCTATCTATGCACTGGGGACCCGAAAGATCCAATCAAGGGCTGGGAGCCCATGAGACCGTCCCAGGTACATCTGGGTCTGTACTAGAAGGCTGAAGAACCCTATACAGGGGCTAGGATACGATGCTTGCAGCAGAGATGAAGACCAGTGCTCCCCCAAAGCAAACAGCAGCCATCCTCCATGACACCAAGGCCCTGAGTTCCTTCTGCAATGAGACCAGCCGAGTTCCCTTCAGGAGAACCAGCTGCAACATAGTTTTTCCTGGGAAACAGTGGGCCCCTATCTTCTGCTCCCCTTCTTCTTTATGTTGTGTCAGCAATAACCTTCAGATTGATCCTCTACACCCAAAACCACACCAACTCAGTCCAGCTGGGGGTTTCTGATCAAGTTGACCACACCCACAGTACATATCTCATAAGGTTGTTTCAAAGATTAAATTGCTAAGCCCATAAAATGATACAAATATATTATCTATTGAAGTAAAATGAATGTTCAGATGTATAACTTGGTTTTGTACTGAAATTCAACTCTTAGCAATCCCCATAAAGCCTCATAAGCACACAAGCAAAAACATAATCAGTGATGGCAAATCTACATATTACAGGGAAGAGGATGAAGAGTAAACCTTCTCTTTTTAGAGTTTTGTTTGTCTACTCATTTCTTCCTTGATTAGGGTTTATGTTTAATAGGCCACTATGATCAATTCCATTTTGTGATAAGTTGCAAGTTTGGACAGCTATGTACATACCAAGCAAGAAGCTGGTTATGGGAACCAAACCCCAGCTTGTCTCCAGAACTTTGGAGCTTATCCAATATGCTGTTTCTAGAACCTTGCTCTTTTCATCTCTATAGACCCAGAAGTACCAGATGAGTTTGCCCACTAGCAGTGAGCCACATGTGCAGTTGTTTTTCTACTGGAATGGATCCAGGTCATTGCTGGAATAAACCTACTGAGAATCCCATTCTCCTGAGCCCCCTGACTGCAGGTGGGCCTTTCCTCCTGTTGATGCGTTCTGCATGATACAGAGACGGTTCTCTTCGTAGTTTCATAGCTGACTGTCCAGCAGAGCAGAGCCAAGCCTTGTCCTAAGGGCCAACACCATGAATAACTACTTGTGAGAATTCTTTTCCAAAATTCCAGGCAACACTTTTGCACTGAAGAAAATCTGCTCAAAGAGTTGGTAATAGAAAACGCGGATGCCCGGTATGGAGACTTCCCTAAAGAGAAGTTGTGAATCCTGGAAATGAGATATTTTCTCTCTTCACAAAAGCCAAAAGGGAAGCTAGGCAAGTGTCTTTCTCTCCTTTGCAGTGTTACATGGTCCATCCTGCAGCCCCAGGGAAGGATTTGAAAACAGTGCGTGCTTGGTTACAGAATAAAATTAACACGAAATGACTAATAAAATGAAATCTATTAAATTATAGATGCTTAAGCCTCATGATAATCCAACACCTACGAGCTCTGAATTTCAGTTTAACAACTGTAACAGAAAAATTTCCATTCGTAATTGAGCAACTTTTTGTTTATGACAATAGAATGAACCAGAAAACATAAATTACCCAAAATATTTCTCATGTATATTCCCTAACATCATACGGTACTATAACTTCTTAAGTGTAAAAAAGATTGAAGATGTGGTTGATATGCTTTATGATAGCTGTATTTTCCCCAGATAAATTGACTGCCTTTTATGAATATTCCAAAAGTAAATGAGAGACCTATTTGCATACCTCATTAATAAACCTTTTTTAGTAAGAACATGTTCCTAATTTTATATATCTGTAAGCTTGTCTTCTCATCATGTGGATCAAAAATAATATATTTTCTGTCAGAATTTATATGTGGGTACTGGTGTTTCAAAACCATAAATTAGCTAAGATTTTCAACGTTTTCAAAGAGTGAATTATAATAGTGATATAACCATGCTGCGTTGATGTAATGTTGGCCTCATAAATTTCTTGCTATAGTTCGTGAATTTCTGTGCTATTAGTCACCATGCTTTTCCCATCGTGTTGTTTGTGAATATTAAGTTATCCCAAAATAGGAGAAATGTGCTGCTAAGAAATAGTGGTTTGTTTTAGAAACTTGATAAAATCTTGCTTTCTTTATGAATATTATAATTAATAATCACAGAAATAAGGTTTATTTCAAGGATACATTTTCTCTTATTTTTATTTTCCATTTTATAATATAATTTATCACAATTAAGCAAGACCAAAATAAATTTATGTCCAAGGCACAATTGTTAATCCACTTACTCTTACTCAGAAATATAGAATAGTAACTGTAAATATTAGTGAACATGGATGGCATATGAATCCTGGCTTTCAAAATAAAATTAAAATCAATTCCATGAAGGATATCATATACCTGACTTTGTTTTGCTCTGTTCATTCATCCATCCATTCACTCATTCATCCATCCACTCATTCATTCATTCAAACGAAAGTGATTGAATGAATTCTTATACAAGACATCAAAACTAACAGAAGTAATATGACAGTTTAGCCCTCAGGAATTAAGTAACTTCAACAAGTAGAGGATGATTGGTATCACTGAGATGCACATATTGGACCATGAGAGCACAGAGAAAGATTGTAGAGTTTCTGATCAGGAGCCCCCCCCCCCGGAAGTGTGTTGTGTCAACAGACCCTCCAACAATACGAGCCAGAATAAAAGAGGAAAGCCTGAGCACGTGTAGGCAACCAGGTGGCTGAGAACTTTAGGATTCATATGTTGAGAACTAAAAGAGAAGTAAGAAGTTACAGACAAATTTCAAAATGTTGAATTTTAACAATGGAATGACTACAAGGCAATTTGATTTTCTTTCACATCCTTAATATTTTTTTTATTTTATTTTTTAAATTTTATTTTAATGGTACATTTTAGACGTACATAGTGATAACATTCATCATAGGGGATTTGCACCTGTACATGACATATCTTGTTGCTTCTTTTTTTCCCATTCCCCTCCCCTCACCCCCTCCTCCCTCCCTATTTACAAAAGCTTTGTTTCCATTTTTTCCTTCCATTTCTTATTTCTCTTGTCCTCTGTTCCTTCCCCTCCCTTGTTCCCTCCCTGTGGTTGACATTTTCTTCCCTTTCCCAATATAATACATTTTAGTCTTTATATACACTTCAGTTTCTCACACCAGAGAAACTATGCGGTATTTAAACATGTGTGTCTGATTTATTTCACTTAAGAGTATGGTCTCAAGATGGATATCCTTAATATTATTTTATAAAATTCAGATATTTTCTTAGAACTAAACATGTGCAAGCTCCCTTTCTTTCTTTTAAAACCTAGGGACATACAGACTTTAGGGACAGTCTTGCCATTTTAAGTGGTTGACAGCACTGGAAGACAGAATTTTTCATTTTCTTACATAAGTACTCAGTGAGATTTAACACAGGAACTTTCCCTAGTCTACTTTTTTATTTTCTAGATAATTTGGGGGACTGAAGAGTTTAATAAGGAATTTAGATAATGTATCATAGTTATAAATGCTTAGAGTTATATCTTTTAGTAGAACTAGGATGTTTTAGTTATTATATTATTTGGCAGAGTTATAACCTATGCCAAAAATAACATTACCATATATTTAGATGCTCAAGAAGAGCCTGTCGACTTGTTAGAGGTGGTCATCAGGCAGAAAACATGTCTGTTCCAAGTGACAACTGTTCCGGTCTGCAGTGTAGAAAATCAACCATGAAAATACCCAGGAGACGAGGCTTCTCATTTGACTGTGCTATTACAAGATATTTGTGAGGCTTCTTTATGAATGTATAACTTTTAGATGCCTCTCAGCAGCTACAACTTTTTAATCATTATAAATTTAGGAGACATTTTCTGTCAAGGAAATATACTTTTATTGAAGGAATGGATGTTGTGACAATATAATTGATTCCAATACAAAAAAATGTTCAGGTCCATATTTGTCAATAACTTGTGAACTGGAATACTAAGCTGATGCTAAATATTCTGATCAGTACTCACGTTGAGAGAATAAATTTAGAGGAATTAAATTTAGTAGAGATCTTCTGAGCAAAGAATGGTTATGTTTAGACAAACTCAGAAGTAGGAGAGGAGGGGCTGGGGATTTAGCTCAGTGATTAGAGTGCTTGCCTTGGAAGCACAAGGCCCTGAGTTCCATCCCCGGCACCACAAAAAAAAAAAAAATAAAAAAAAAAAATAAAGAAGTAGGAGAGGTACGGAAAGATCCACTGGGAAATGTGAAGGGGCACTTTTTGTAAACAGAATAAAGAAGTCACAGAAACAACTTGACTGGAAATATCTTGACCTTTGCCCTGTCTGGGAAGGGCAAGATGAGAGATTTACCCCACACAGCCACAGTCTGATGAGTTAGCACCCTGCGAATGGCTGAATCTCAGGTGCTAAGATTGGTTGAGACTTAGTTATCTGTTATAAGAAGATACTCTCAAGTTAGATTACAGTACAGCTGCACACTAAATTATGTTGTAGTTCACTATGTATGAAGGCAGCTGTAGCCAAAGTTGATTTAATATTTATCTCAGGACAGGGTATACTATAGTATTGTATTTGAAAAGGTTGGGGAAACAAATCCTTTCTTCATTTCACAACACGGTAAATCATAAAAAACTAATAGTAATGAGGGTGATTCACATCCACTAAAATGCAAATTGTGATCAGTGGAATCCATTGATAATTGTTCTGTGGCTTTTTGACTATTTTTCATGCATTAAACAAACTAATTTTAACTTTCCTGATGGGCTTATGTATTTTTTTTACACTGGATTCTCTTTTGAACTTGTTACTGAATCTCTCATTAGTAGATGAAATTAATTCATTGTGTGTTTAACTTTTACTGTGGTTTGAATATTTTCCCCCTCTAAAAATCATGTTGAAAAGTAATTGTCATTGTAATAGAATTGTGAGTTGGGAATTTAGGAGCTGACAAGTCTATGAAGTCCCCGTCCTCACAGGTTGAATTAGTGCCATTCTAAAAGGGTAAATTGAGTCCTCTTTTGTCTCCCTTGCTTTGTATTCTTTTAGGTAATGCAAACCACCATGCAAGACACAGCGAGAAAGCAACTGTCAGATGTTGGTCTCATAATCTTATACTTTCCAGTCTCCAGAACAGTGAAGAAATCAATTTCTCTTCTTTATTAGTTACCCAGTATCAGATATTCTGTTGGGCAACACTGCATTAGTCAGCTTCACATTACTACAATGAAATAGCTGAAGCATCAAGCTTATAAATTGAAAGGTTTTGGCATTTCAAGGGCATGGCAACTATGTGGGCTCAGTTGTGGTGAGGACCACAGGCAAGTGCTGGATGGCAATGGCAGGAGTGTGTGTTGGAGCCAACAATCACATTTCAGACGGAAAGTCAGAGAGGACAAAGGTTGACAGGGCTAGGCTTCTTTTATAGTAATTCTGTCATGAGAACTAAAAGGATCATATGAGAATTACTCAGGAGCCTTAAGAGGACTACCTTCTGAGAACACACGACTAATTACCCAAGGACTCATTTTGGTCCTAAACTTTAAAAATTTCCACCACATTTTAATGGCTAGACAGCATACAATGGACTAAGATACATTTGTTTTTCTTTAACTGTTTTTTACCAGTCTGACATAACTCTTTATTTCCAGTATCTTCTTGCTCTACCAGAAGCCCCCTGTGGTGAGGTCCTTCCCAATAACTTATTTCCTTTTGGAAGCTCCTTGTGGTTCATGAGAATTCGTGTACACTTGGCCACCAAAAGGCAGAAATATAGCTGGTTGTCACTTCTACCCTGTCCTCTTATTCTTCTATTTTTTTTTAATTTTTTTATTATTTTTACCAAGAACATGTATTGGTACATTGTATACATAATGATCATAATCAACATGGTTATTTTGTACCTGTACATGATACATCTTGGTTTCCCCCCTCTTCCCCCCCTTCCCCTCCCCTCCCTTCCATTCACCCACCCCTCCCTATTTGCAACAAGTGTAACTACACTTTACCATTTTTTCCCCTTTCATCTTACTTTTTTATTCTTCTATTTAAAACATGACTTGGTCAGAGAAGAAGCTATGTTTGTCTAAAAACACATGAAGTTTCCCAAGTTCTAGGTTTGGTCCTATGAGCCATTTTTTTTCTTGATTTAATGAGATTAGGGCAATAAAGTTTGTCCCTCATCCCTTTAAGAAGAAAACAGGGACACTGAAGTGCCATTTATATCTTGGAAAATCTACGGTCACGCTCACCGGATGAATAATTTTGTCCTGCCTTTAATTTTCCAGAACAGTCTGCTCTTGTTGCATATGGAATTCCCCAGGAGACACACACTGCTACGAAGCGCGTTGTGCACGCTTGTTGGGATTCTTTTCAACACGTGTGATGGGTGAAGGAAGCAGGATTTGGAGAACAGAGGGTCAACTGAGATGGAATCCCAGAAACGGTTTTAACAGCCCCGCTGGGAAGCTCTGATATTGAGAAAACCACATAGTTTTGCCTTGATTTGATTGAAGAAGTTTGAGCCTTAGAAATCTTTCACCAGCCAGTCACTGGATACATAACACCCCTGAGAAGTGGGTGAGACTGCGGAAGTGGTAGCAGTCTTTAGCCAAATAAAAACTGCAGGGAAACACTCAGCTGCTGAAAATAAGTAGAGATAATTCATCTTTCGGTCCTGGATAAAGTAACTTGTCCTGGATAAAGTAATCATGAAATACACAGTAGCTATCATTCTATGTGTTTCAGTGTAGTTAACATATTTATTTAAATGTGAAGGTATTTAGTTTGTGTTCTCAGACTCACTGGGACTTTAGCACAGCTTTATAACATGGCGGGAACTGCCTCACTCGATGTGCAATTATGAGGAGTATACATGTGTTATTGTGTATGAGTTTAACATTTCATTGAATATATAGCTACATAAAATGATATTACTATATTAACAGTGTAAATGTCTTGGTAGTAAAATTTTAAAAGTATTGAGTATTTTTATATATTCCTCAAATATTTGAATTTTCTACTTAAAAATGAGTTTAAAACCAAATAATGAAGCATACAAGCAAACTAGTATTAACCTGTGTAATAGAATTTACCCATGATAGAATTAACCCAGCATGATAAAATTAACCCACTTCATGATAGAGTTTATTAAAGATATTTGGCTGCTTGTGACTATTATTCCTTAGTAAAGACGCCTGAAGTTGCAATGCTTGCTTCGAATATATGATGCTTTTACTAACCCTGAACATTTGAGGACTCCATCACCGCACTCGCCCCAGAGTGGAATTACTTGTGCAAGTTCCCTCTAAAAGCAGTTTCACTTTGGTGTGTCTGACCCATGATATCTATGTCACCTCCTGAAATTAGAAGTGAGGGAAATCTTCAAAACAGAAAGAGTACTTAAAAGGTGCCAATTAGCCAGAAAATATTAACAAGTGATTGTTATCTTGTATAGTCCAAACATAAGTGGTAAAAGTTGATTTTAATTTAGGAAAGCCAAAAATCATTCAGTCCTAATCTCTAGACTTCTAACCTCCTTTACACAAACTCGTTCCGTTAAAAGTGATTTTTTTTTGAAAAATGGAATAACGATGAATTAGTAAAATCAGACTTCATTTGTAGTTCTGCTTTTCATTCTAAGGCTCACTTTCTCGTTTGTCAAGTAGGAGAAATAATGTTTTGCTAGGTTGTTGTTTATATTGTATAAAATGATGTAAAGATTGTACAAGTAAGTAAGAAGTCATTGAGCATAGTTAATTTTACTGGTATCATTATTGTCATTGCTCTGCTAATATGAGGAAGGAAGGGATGACAAATTTTCTAGCTGATTATCTCTCCTGAGATTGTGGGTGTAATTACGCTATGTGAAATGAAGAAGCAGAGTACTGACGATTTTCCTGTATAACTAAACATGTTTTCCTGTCAGAATACAGAATATATATCACTGCTGTCATAAGTCACTCTGTTTGTCAGTTTCTTGAGAACTCTGAACAAATATATATTTTCCTTGTTACTAGCTATTCTGTTCTTTGTGCATGATATATTTACTCAAAGTTAACCTTGCGGTATTTGTTAGCAGTCTTCTCTGAACAAAGAGATTTCAGTTGTGAAACATTTACTTTGCATTCAGAAAGAGAATAAGAGACTCCTGCAGAATTTCTAATCTACTTAAGTATCATTTGTTTAATTCTTAGAACTAAAGTTCCTAAGATTTTACAAGCATGGAAGCAGTCCAGAGCAACTTTCTGGAACAGAATATTCCTTTACCACACTTATCAATCGTGTTTTATGGTGTTTCACCCAGATATTTGTCTTCATCAAGTAGTGTAGTAATGAAGATGAGATATTTGTGATGTGTTTTACCTGAAAATTTTGAGGCATAATTTATGCAAATTATATTTTGGCAGAAGCAAGAAATTATAAAGAAGGGGAATTTCAAACATTAAGAATAACATATTCTTAAAAAAAAAAAGAATAACATATTGCTTTTCCACTGTTATAACAAACCTTATACACAAAATTTTGTCTAATTACAACCACACACACATTTTTCTTGAGCATTCATGGAACGTTTTCCAAAAGAGATCAGATGTTATTCCACAAATTAAATTTCACTCGATTTAATAAGAGATAGATATGATAAGAAGAATCTTCTCTAATCACAGCAGGATAAAATTAGATATCAGTAACAAAGAGAAAAGCATAAATTTTACCTAACATTCTCAAAGAACCACTGTATCAAAGAATAAATTAAAAAATAAGCTTGAAAATATGGATGAATAATAATGAAAAAATATACTAAAATTTATGGCATGTACCAAATGTGGTGTTGAGAGGGAAATTTATAGCTCTAAACTCATATATTAAAAATCAGAGATACATCAAATCAGCAAACTAAATTTAATTTAAGAAGTAAAAAAACAAATTAAATCTAAATATACCACAAGGAAAGTAATACTAAGTATTAAAGATAAATAAAATAAGAAGAAATAAGTAAAGATTATTGAGGCATCCAAAATTTGACTCTTTTTTGAGGTTTTGTTTATTTAAATATTGATTAGTCCATATTTGACTTACATAATAATCACATTCATCATAAGAAATTCATACCTATATCTAATATGTCCTAATTCCTTTTTTACCTTTTCCTTCCTCTCCATTCAAGCCTTCTTTCCCTCTCCAATTACAAAAAAATTGTTTCCACTTTTCCTTCTATTCTCCTTTTTGAAATTCCTTTTCCCATCTTTCCCTTCTCTTTTCTCCCTCCCTTATTCAGCTTCCCATTTTAACATGTGCTTCATACTTCCTTATATCTATCCTTTGTTTTGCTCTTTATTTATCCTTTGAGTTTCTCACACGAAGGATACAATGCAATATTTAAACTAGTGTGTCTGATTTATTTCACGTAACATTATGGTTTTGACGTGCATACTCTTACTTAAAAAAATGACCTGTTTATCCTTTACGGCAGAGTAGTACTCCATTGTATATAAATACCACATTTTCTTTCTCCATTTATCTTTTGATGTACATATGGGCTGCTTCCAAGATTTAGCTATTATAAATTGTACTGCTATAATCAAGGGTATATCACTCGTGTATAATGCTTTTAACTCTTTTTGGAAGATGCCTAGAAGGGACATGGCTAGTTCAAATGCAATTGCTAGTTTTAGTTTTTTTGAGGAAACTCCATATTGATTTCCGTATTGTTTGTACCGACTTATACTCCCACCAAGAATGAAAAAAGGTCCCTTTTTCCCCCACGGCCTTTCCAGCATTTGGTATTGGCTGATTTCTTGGTAATGGTCATTCTTTCTGCAGTGAGATGGACTCTCAGTGTTGTTTGAATTTGCATTTCTCTAATGACCAGTGATATGGAACATTTTTTCATATACAATGGTACCTTGATTCATGAACATAATTCATTCCATGATTCTGTGGAAGATGGTTGCATTTGTGCTCATGTGGGCAAGATGGCCACAGTCATGTTCATCTCTCAATGAGGAGTTAGTGAACAGAAGGAAAATTCTGCCAACTGCTTCTGTTCTCAAAACAATTCATGCGTTTGTGAGCAGAGGCATCACTCTACTCCTTTACTGTTTGTACTTCCTCATCTGAGAAGTGTCTATTCATTTCTGTTGCCCATTTTTGGACTGGGTCTTTAAATTTGGGCTTCTGAATTTTTAGTTCTTTATATATTTTAGGTGTTAACCCTTTGTCAGAGGAGTAGTTGATGAAAAATTTTCCCCATTCTGTGGGTAGTCTCTTCACTCTGTTTGTGCTTTCTTTCACTGGGTAAAAGATTTTAAATTTGATTTAATACTAGTTGTTGGCTCACTGTAGTATTTCCTGTGCAATAGGGGTTTTGTTCCTAGTCTTTGCCTGCACCTCTGTCTCCGAGAGTTTTACCTATTCTATCTTCCAGCAGATAAAGTGTTTCTGTTTTTATATTTAGATCTTTGATCCATTTCAATCTAAGTTTTGTGCAGAGTGAGAGATATGTGTGACTCTTTAAAATATATTTTTTAAAAAGACCAGAACTTCCACTAGAAGAAAAGAAAGAAAAAGTGAAAGCAAGAGGATGAGTAGGAGGTGAAGGGGGAGGAAAAGAATCATATTAGTGGAGGAAAAAAAAGGGAGAGTAGCAGCGAAATACAGCCTCTCTGGGACCCAGAATCAAGACACTTTGAAAACAAATATGTAAAAAGGAAGAAACAATCTCCAGAAATTGGGAAGGAGCTGACAGGAAAGTAGAAAGTACAGAGAAGCTGGAGAAATGGAACACATTGCAGAGGGAAAAACAGAGCAGTCTGGGGAGCTCCCCCAGAGCTCAGTGAGGGGAATTGTCTCCACAGACACGAGGTAAGAACTGAGTTCTTAGAACCGGGACTAAGGAGAAACAACAGCTAAAACCAGCAGCACTAGGCTCAAGAAAAGCTCATGTTTATTGTAAACTGCAAAAAAGAGAGTGTGATTTTGCTCCGAAAGTGACTCCTTCCACGTAGCAGGGCAGAGTTGGAGAAGGAATCCTGTGAAGTCTGTGCTGTATTTAGGAAGGTTTAATCAGGAGCCATTTTTGGAAGGCCCTAATTTTTTTAAGACTGAGCCATAAAACAGCTTCACTTCAGTGTATTCAGTGTTATTCTACCAGAGACATGGGCTGGAAGAGAACCAAAGGCAACAATGGCAGGCAGGGAGAGAGCTAGACACAGAACACCTGAGCAGTTTAAGCTCAGGCTTGGAAGGAAGTGGGGGAGAGTGAGATGTTCCACACTCTTTGGTGAGAAGTCAGGACTAGGAATCAGTCTTTGAGAGGTTGCTGAAGCTGAAAATTTTGGCATTAAGTCCAGTGGTCTGGTGTAACCCCTACCTAGCATCCTACATGCAACCCAGAACTAGTAGTTGGCCTGCTGTCCCCTTCTACCAATGTAAGCAAGGATATGCCTTGCTTTGGGATGTTCCTAAAGTATAGGATATGCAGACAGAGGGGTCTTTGGAGCATGGCGGGGTGGGGGGGGCGGGATTGCACAAACCAACAGGTCATAGAGCTCAGCTGAGAAAACTGACCAGCTTGATTCCAAGACTGCCAATCCTGGAAAACAAACAAACAACAACGAACAACAAAACACTATCAAAAGGATAGAGGAATTTTTTTTTTTCCTCTTCTTTTTTTGGTGCTGGGGATCGAACTCAGGGCCTTGTGTTTGTGAGGCAGACACAAGACAGAGAAATTTTTTAAAACTCGGTTCTTTTTTTTTTATCTTAAGTTTTTTTGTGGTATGAAGGTTTGTCCTTTTTCTTTTGATTCTTTTCCTTTTATTTCTTCTTTTCTATCTTTTTTTATTTTTTACTTCTTTTTCTCATTTGTTTCTCTCTGTTTGCCTAATTCTATTAATTTATTTTTAATCTTTAGTAGGGTATTTTACCTCATATTTGTCTTCTCATCTTCCATTGCTTAATTCTTCAAATTTTACCTCTTTCATTCTCTCATTACCCACCCCCTCTATATTTACTAGTATATCCTGTAATTAATCTTTAGATAGTTACTATTGAAACCTTTTCTATTGTTAGTAGAGATGCACTTGTTGCATTTAGTGGACATTTACAGTATGGGGATATTTGTCTTCATCTTTATACTATAAGTAGAGACCTCTTTTCTTCAGTTAGAGTGGCATACTATTGGTTCTTAAGGTATATCAACAGCACTATTTCTCTGACATTATTATTATTGTTGATTTTTGTTGCTATCGCCAGAGTGGCATAGTTGTTGCTATTAATTTATTTTCTCTGTGTGCCAATTTTTGGATTGCCTTTATGTCATTAACAATATCGTGGCTCCATTCTCAGGGAACTGAATGCTGGGACAATTACCCTGTATCTTCCCCTCTGAAATCAATGGAGGTGATTTGATTTTGGGAAAGACACAATGGCCTATAGTTAACCATGCCCAGAGGATATCGATGAAAAACAGACACTAACTAAAGAGGTCTCTATAATACTAACAAGAAAGTCTTTCTACTATAATTGACCCACAAGTCAAAGTGTGTGCATGCACATGCACACAGACATACACACACACACACACACACACACACACACACACACACACAATAGTAACATAAGAAAACAAGGCAGCAATATGCCTCTCCAAACTGCCAACTCATCCAGAACTGATAACTGATCTCTAGGGCATAGATGGGGGAAAAAAATCAAAAGCCACACAGGAACTACTTAAAATAAAACAGGAGATAAAAGACAGTAAATCATGTGTTCCACAAACTCGAAGAGATTTTGGACAGATAATGAACTTAATAAATGAGATGGTCAGAAAGTTTACAGAAAACACTAATAAAAAGCTAGCTGAGGTGAATAAAATGATATAAAACATAGATGTCCAGTTTAGCAAAGAATTAGAGTCCACAAAAAAGGTACTAAACAGAAATCCAAGAGATTAAAAATTCTGTTGAAAGTATGAGCACCAGAAGTTACCAGTGTAAAGAAACAGAGTCTCAGAACTAGAAGATAGGGCAGACATCCACGATGGCTTACTCAGAGACACCATAAAAACAGTAAGAGTGGGGTTGGGGATTTAGCTCAAGTAGTAGAGCACTTGCCTATCAAGTGCAAGGAAGGTCCTGAGTTTGAACTCCAGCACTCAACAAACAAACAAAAACCAGTAAGAGTACATGAAAAATGGCCTCAACAGCTGCTAGATGAGCAAACAAGACTAATCTAAGATTAATTGGAATAAGTGGAAAGTCGGAAGACAACAGAAATGGCATAAAAAACCTACTCACAGAAATAATACCAGAAAACTTTTAAAATATGGAGAAATAATTTTACATACAGTTAAGTGGGAAACATAGAACTCCAATCAGAAAAGGAAATTCTCCATGTTGCAATATAGCCAAAATCTGAGAAGTTCAGCACATGAAAAGAATTTTAAAAGCTGTTAGATAAAAGCAACAAATGACTCATAAAGGCAAACCCACTAGAATTACATCAGCATTCTCAACATAAACATTAAATATCAGGTAATTTTGGAGAGAAGTGTTTTAAGCCCTAAAAGAAAACACTTTCCAAGCCAGACTGCTATGAAACTATCATTAAAAATTGAAGAAATAATGGAAGTCCATGACAAAGAACACTCTAAGAATTTTAGGATCACCAAACTGCTTCTTGAAAAAAACTCAAGAATATCCTAGAAAGAGACAATGAAACCAACAATGCCAAAACATCTAAAAGAATGAATACACCAGCAGGATGAACAGTTAAGCAGGATGAGAATAAAAAGGAATCAGCAACAGGAAAAAAAATACAATGACAAGAATAAGTCAGCAGTCTTCAGTAATAACTGTCAATGAGAATGGTCTCCTCAGTCAAAAGTCACCGACTGGCAAAATGAATTAATAAACAAAACCTAGTGATATGCTGCACACAAGAAACACATTTTGTCTAAAAAGAAATTTATAGGCTAAAAATTAAAGGATGATAAATAGTATTCCATGCAACATGAACCATAAAGGAAGCAGGAATATCTATCCTGTTTACACCCAAAATGGAATTCAAGCCAAAACTGATTGGAAGGGGCAAGCTGACTGGATATTGGTCAAGGCAAGAATTCAACAGGCAGAGATAACAGTTATAAATGCATATGCCCTTAACACTGGCACATCCAACATCATGATAAAAACCACTAGTGGGTATAAAAGATCAGATAATCAGCACTGCAGTTTTAGTGAGGGGTCTCAATAGTCCACTATCACAAATAGATCCATTAGACAAAAATCAACAAAGCAGTATTAGATTTGAATCAAACCATAAACAAATGGACTTAATAAATATGTAAAGTGTGTTCCACAGAACAACAGAATGCACATCCTTCTCTGCGTGGCATGGAATTTTATCAAAATAGACTACATAATAGCTTATAAAATATGCTTAAATGCAAAAAGAATCAAAGTAATCCCATATATATCTTGAGATTATAGCACAAGGAAACTATAAATCAATGGCAAAAAACCCACAGAAATGATACAAACACAGAAAAATGAAAAAGTATACTTTTGAATAACAAATGGTCACAGAAGATGTCAAAGAAGAAATTAGGCAGTTCCTGGAAAGAAATAATGCTGGTTTAACATACTAGAATGTATGGGGCACAATGCATGCAGTTCTATGAGGGAAGTTTATAGTCGTGAATGCTCATATAACAAAAAACAGAGTACTTCCATATAAATAACCTAATAATGCACCTAACGGTCTCAGAGAAACAACAACAATCTAAATCCAAAGATAGTACAAGGAAGAAAATTATAAAGATCAGAGCAGAAATTAATGAGATTGAGACATTGAGAAAAAAATTTAAAAAAGAAAAGAAAAGAAAAGAAATATGAAGAATAAGTGAGTCAAAGAGCTGGTTTTTCAGAACAATAAACAAAATAGAGAAACCCTCAGCCAATCTCACCAGAAAAAAAGAAAATAAAATACCCAAATTAGTGTAATTAGAAAAAGGCAAAATCACACTAGACACTGCTGAAATTCTGAAGATTATTAGTAACTAATTTGGAAATCTCAAATAAGTTGGAGAATTGTGTATAAATGGATAGATTCCTAGATATATGTGAATTAATAAAACTGAACCAGGAATATCTAAAAACCTGAACAGTACAGAAACAGTAATAAAACACTAACAAGCAGTCATAATATCGTTAGGACCCAGTAGACTCACTACTGAATTCTACAAGAACTAGAAAGACGATTTAATGCCAAAACTCCTCAAATTCAAATGAAATTGATATTGAAGTAGTACTCCTAAAATTATTCCTGGATAAAAATTATTCCTGATAAAAATAGTGTGGTGCAGGCACAAAAAGAGACATATGGATCAGTGGAACAGAATAGAGGACATAGAAACAATCCCAAGCAGATTCAACTCTTTTGACAAAGGGGCTAAAAACAGGTACTGGAAGAAAAATAGCCTCTTTCATATATGGTGCGGGAGAAGATGGCTACCTTCGTGCAGCAGATTCAATCCAGATCCATATTGCTCACTATACACTAAACTAAAATAAAAAATTCAGCAAAGATCTAAATAATACAACAGAAACACTCTATTGGAAGATAGAACAGGTAAAACTCTTGAAGCCATAGACGTACGCAAGGACTTTTTGAACAAAAGCCCAAATGCACACACACAAAAAAAGCATTAAAATCAATAAATAGGGTTATATCAAATTAAATAGTTTTTACACAACAAAAGAAACAACCAACAGAGGGAAGAGACAACCTACGCAGTGAGAAAATTTTTGCCAGCTTTTCCTCAGACAGAGGGCTAATATCTAGACTATACAAAGAAGATAAAAAAATATGTTCCCAGTAGAAGACCCAATCAAAAAGGAGACAATTGAAATGAACAGCACTTCTCAGAAGCAGTAAATGGCCTAACACACACACACACACACACACACACACACACACACACACACACAATTATTTAACATCACTGTCCATTACAGGTATTCAATTCAAACAACATTGAAATTTTATCTTACTCCAGAAACATGACTATCATCAATAAATCAAATAATAAAAATGCCAGTGGGGCTGTGTGGAAAAAAGAACCCTTGTACATTGCTGGTGGGAATGCATACTAGTATAACTATTATGGAAATGAGTATGGAGATTCCTGAAACACTTAAAAATAGAAATTTCATTTGATGAAGCTATTCACCATTCTAAGTATCATCCCAAATGTTAAACACATCATCTTAGAGTCATACATACACGCCTTTGTTTATAGCAGCACAACTCATAACAGCTTGATCTTGGAAGCTGCCTATATGCCCATCAACAGATTATTGAATAAAGAAAATGCGGTATTTATACACAATGGCTTACTACTCTGCCTTTAAGGATACGCTCGAGTCATTTACAGAAAAATGTAAGCATCTCGACTCAATAATTTAAAGTGAAATAAATCAGACAAACAATTTCCTTTTCACAAAATTTCTCTTATATGAGAATCCCAAAATATAAAGAGAAAACAAAATAAAATACAGGTAATAGGAAGTAGGGAGATGGATCTTTTACAAATGGGAACAGGACCAAGAGATGAAGGGAGAGGGGAAGAAAAAGGGAGGAAAAAAGAATTAAAACGTATTATGTACATGTGCCAACTCCCCATGAAGACTGTTGTGAATGTATATTGCAAATGTTTTAATAAAATTAAAAGTATTAAACAGAATCAAATTACTAAAATCAGGAATGAACTGAGGGACTCTTTTGTTAATTCCACAAAAAGAAAAAGGGATTATAGCAAAGTACTTAGAAAAATTGTACAACAAAATGGATAAAATAGACATATTCCTTGAAATACAAACCCTAGAGTGTTCATTCGAGGAAAGACCGTTGTAACATACACAACAGGAAGTGGTTCAGTCATATTTGGGTCTGTTTGGTTTATATTGCAACTTTGTTCTTAGCTCATCTCACTGTTCAGACTGAAACATGTAGTAAATGATCTGGAAATACCTCGTAATAGAATAATTTTTCTGCAAAATGTCCATGTGCTTCCACTAGCAAAACACATTTTGTCTTTAGAAAAAAAGTATTTCATTCTATGAAATATTTTCTAAGTCCCGTTGTCCCATAAAATAAGATTGACTTATGTTCCTCCCTCACATTCTAAGCAAAGCTCAGTGACTTCTCAGTATGACCTTTCCTTTTCCGACGTCTCTCCAAATGTTGGGTGTTGAAACTCAGACTGTATCTGTATGAAATATGCATACATATTATATGTATATAGTATGCATGCATACATATGCACATATATTACATTATATATAATACATAATGTATATTTCAGAAAGAAACAAAAAAAAGGAACATCTTTTCACCTAAAGACTTCATTATAAGAACTTCCTAAAATTTGAGAAGCCGAAAGGTTTTATTTAAAACTCAGTATAAACAATCTAACTCTTTTCTGAAAAATTCTTATGGTACTCCACTATCTCAAAACTACTTTTATCTTTTTTCCTTCCTTTGTTTTCTCATTTCTCAGAAAGAAAATGAAAAACAGAAAACAAAATCACAAGACAACCACAATTTCTGCTGACATTATTTTGTGGAGATAAGTTTCATGTTGGTTCACTCTCACCTTGTACAATGCTTTCTTCTGAGCACTTCCTATTCACAGCCAGAGGCTCTGTGATATTTTGAAAAGAAATCATATGCTTAATTTTTCAGACACATCCAAGGATTGCAGATGTTGGAGCTAAAAGTAACTCAGTTTACAGAACTTGGCTTTTGTGTTGTTGTACCTCAGACACAACAATTGATCAGGCACCAACAGACTCCTAGCAGAGAATCTGGTACACGCCAAAGATTCAAGAAAGTCCTGAGAAATGCAGTATTATCCACATACAGGTCCCCCGCTGGCCTGTGAGTACTCCCAGCCTGCACCAATAGATGCATCCCACCCTCTGCCTTCTCAACATTCTTCTACTGAGTATTGCTAGGTAAGAATCACAGTGGGTTGCAGATAAGTGAAAGTTTTCCTTTCTTTCTTTGTCATTAATGCTACCCGAGGGTACTTCTGTGTGTTATTAAAAGAACAAGTGTTCTTGTGTTGTTCTTGCCCATCCTATTATTTGAAATTATTTATTTGAGGATAATACAACTATGCTATTGTATCTACTTCACTTAAAGTAGTGGATATACTGACATCATCCAATCTGAGATTTTGTAAAAAATAGTCCTGGAAAAGTTTGTATACTGAGCCCATGCCTGTGTGTTTGTGTGTGCTCTGTGTGTGTGTGTGTGTGTGTGTGTGTGTGTGTGTGTGTTTCAATAATACAAGTAAGTGAGTAGGGTGGATTACAGCAGCTGTTCAACCTGAGCATTGTTACTGACCTAATTAATAAATAATGCAGTACATAGGTCTGTTTCTACAACTGATAGAAAAAAGTACTAGTATTAATGCCTTCTGGATTTTTTTATTTGTAAAATGAAAATTTTAGCTGGGGTATGTGTGTCTGTGTGTGTGTTTGTACTACTTGGTGGGGAGGTTAAGAATATCCCGTGGTTACACCGAGAGGAATACACTGGCTCACTTTGGTGGGAGAGTTTCGCATAAGCCTAAATCTGAAAATCCCAAACCACCCTAGATACTTCTGATGATGTATGTTATCTGATGTTACATTAGCAAAAGAATTAGGTCTTCAGTAATAGTACTTAGAAATAAGTGAGTGTTTTGTGATTTTCTGTTTGGCTATTCTGAGAAAGATTAAACTTTCAGAGTAGAGTTCCTTGAAAAAGCATTGTAGAGAGGAACAGGACCAAGAAAATTATAGGATGGTGAGAAATTATAAGAATTTAGTATTTACATGAATGTAACTCATGCTTTCCATGTACCTGTGGATGTCACACAGAGCACCTTGATCTATGTAAAGCTTATATCTTCATCTCAACACCAGTTCCAAGTCTTGGACTTCTCAGAGATTTGCTTTTCATTGGTGCAGTCTGCCTTCATCATCTTTACATTTTTCTCCCTGTTAAATTCTTTCCCAACAGAATTTTAAATAACCTTAAAACTTTCTTACACTATTAAAATAAATGAAAACAGAATATAAAAATCAACATCCAAAACAATCAAATCATAGCTTCTATTTAATTGTTCTTTCCCTTCCAGCATGATCTATATGTCACTACTTCATAGTCAACCTTACTAGAAATACATTCCACTTAATGCTTATCAAAAGTAGCACTTGTAAATTACATTTTCTCTTTGTTTTATCATCAGAAAAACCTTAACATTTTACCCACAAAATATTAAAATATTTCCATTTCACTATGTTCAGTGGTGTGGAAATTAAATGAATACAATTGCGCTTGCATAGGAAATTGAGTGTATACTGGAGTTTGCCTTTAGAGTGAATCATATTGGAAACATCATGGATTTTATCTGTCCTGAGTAAATATGAAAATTTTAATTTATCTGATAAGATGATAAGTAACATTTCTGCAACCCTTTCATGTAAGATCTTAGTTACTTTTCTAGAGTCAATGATCTGTAAGAGAGCAGATTTAATACAGGACAAGTCCAAGTTACAACATTCATATACATGAGCCAAATGCAGGAAGAGTGCAGAACATCTACCTACATGCTGGAGACCCGAAAGATTCAATCAAGGGCTGGGAGCCCACGGCAATGTCCCGTGTACATCTGTGTCTGCACTAAAAGGCTGAAGAAATCTATAATGGAACCAGGATCCAATGCTCACGTTGGAGATGAAGACCAGAGCTCCTCTAAAGCAAACACCAGCCATCCTCGATATCAGCAAGGCCCCGAGCTCCTTCTGCGAGGAGAAAAGCTGAATTCCCTTTGGGAGAACCAGCCGCAATAGAACTTCTGGGAAACAGCTGCCTCCCATCTTCTGCTCCCCTTCTCCTTAATGTTGTGTCGGCAGCAATCCTCAGGTGAATCTTCTGTGCCCAGAACCAGGATAACTCAGTTAACCTGGGCATTCCTGCGCACGTTGACCACCATAATAAGTTCACCACATAAGATTTTAGATATGCAAATGATGTAGGTTGATCAAGTTTGCATTTTGTAAAAAGAGCCCATGCTGCACATGCTACGGATTGTTGATTATAGGAGCATCAGTAACTAAATTTTTACGATGTAGAAAAATTACAACATGCTTTCACACTTGGCCAAAATAGGCATTCATGTGTATACTCATATCATAGGCTATAGCCTAATTATCACGCCCGATATGGCAAGGTTTTGCACAGGGCTGGTCAGAACTGTAGAAAAGACACCGTTCTTTCACTTGTATTTAAAGGAGCTAAAGCAGAAATCTTGCATTATGAAGACTTCCAAAAAACACTATGTTTAAAACAAATGATTCCCACATGGTAAAATGAAGTAAAACAAATTTGAGTTATGTGATGGTTGCAAAAAGAGTGATAAATAAGAAAAACACTCTGTGGTGCTCAAATCATAGAAAGTTGTGTTTTATGATCAAAAGAGCAAACACAGCAGAGGGTGCCAGACACACAGGTCAATTTCAGTTCACAAATATTCAAACTATCTAGAAGTTCATGTTTCTGAAATTCATTCATTGCCAAGTATTTTTTGAAATTGCTGTTTCATTATTTTACGTTTCATTTTCTTCATGAAATTTTATTAATTCTTTATTGTATTTATCAGATCCTATTGACATTTGACTGTTTTAACATAAATACGAAAAACAATTACTTAAATTGTCCTTGTAAGGAAAAAAAAAAGAAACGATCTCAAGCTATCATGACAAAGAGCTATTATTTCTAGCATGGTTAACACGGGTTATATATTACGTTATATGTTACATCGTTAGTGTGTGTTAGCTAACATATGTTAATATGTGTTAATTAACATATGAATGAATATAATGCAATTAATGAGAAAATCAAT
Organism: Hystrix cristata; assembly: GCA_004026905.1. Lineage (NCBI taxonomy): Eukaryota > Metazoa > Chordata > Mammalia > Rodentia > Hystricidae > Hystrix > Hystrix cristata. Next base: position 141,261 of record PVJO010000399.1, on the reverse strand, counting down.
AAGAATTTAAGCTTTTTGTCATTAGCAGTTTGCTTTTCCTGGAGGCTATTCGGGTTGAATTTATATCTTTATGCTTCTTATTAAATATCTTCATTTTTGCACAAGTTAGGATTGCCTCTATTTCCGGTCTTGTTCTTTTCTTTATTTTTTCTCACTTTTCTATTGACTTTTTAGAACCAATTTAGTGCTGAAATACATTTTTCCAAAACACTGAAAATTATTTGAGAATTAGCTTTGGAGATCGAGTAGTGTGTTGTAGCCGAAGAACAATGAACAGTTAAGTTTTAGAACAGTTTTATAAGTGACAAATTTAAAACTTATTATAATTAGGTTATATTCATATTGTATTATTTATACTTTATTTATAATATATTTATTGCTATATCACCATAATTTACGAGTTATATTTAATTATAATGGCCACTCTATAGCAACATTATAAATAATTAACAAGACAAGAAATATTTTTGATAGCTGTCATCGAATTCTGTTTAACTGTATGAATTCAAGTAAGTATAAAGATGAAAATTCATAGTATACTTGCTATTCATATTTTTGACCCTTTAAATATAATGAAACTATTTCTGTCCTTTATAGTAACAAGTCTTTTTTTTTTTTCTCAATTTAAACACTCACCATATTTTTTGGTAACCCTTGTAAGTGCTAACACATTCATATATGCTAACGATATGTCCTAGGTCTTTTTTAGATTATTGGATTTTTGCAATGACAGTATGTACTGTAATTCATTAGGCAAAGTCTAGAAGTTATAAAATTTGTTATTGATACATAAAATAATAAAAAGGAAGATTCAAATATACGAATTGTCACAATAGATTATCTGAGTATAGGGGTTTTGTTTAACCTTCAAAGTTGGATTTATCCTCATGTATTCTTCTTTGGAGAGGGGGGTGCTGGAGATTGAACTCAGGACCTCGTGCTTGCAAAGCAGGCACTTTATCACTGAGCTAAAACCTGACCCTTTCTCATGTATTCTTAAAAGGAGAATATTTTCTTCACATTGTATATATTTATTCCTGTATACAATTTACAACTGCCCAAAGTCTAAATTTTAAAAAAAAAATTATTCTGAGGACAAATATAAAGGTTTTATATATAAATAGCATTATGCAATTGCAATATTCCCCTTTATCCGTTGCTTTCTGTAGTTCCACTTGCTTCTCATCATCTTAGTCTGAAAATATTAAATGGAAAATCCCAAGAATAAATAATTCAAATTTTATATAACTTTTATTATAGTATGTCATTATAATTGTTCTGGTTTACAGTTATTAATTTACTCCTGTGCCTAACTTATAAATTAAATTTTATCATATGCACATATGTACAGGGAAAAAATGTACAGTAGTCAGTACTATCTGTGGTTTCAGGGTTCTACTCGGGATCTTGGGATTACTGCCGCATGAGGAGAAACTACTCTACTATAGAAGTACACCATTAGTAGTTTTATATGCTATTATTAATATAAAGATATATGTCCTGATTCTCCATGTCTTTGTCTTAAACCTCATGTCATCAAACTCCTTTGAAAGGGGAAAGGATGATCCAGGCCTAAAACAATTTACATCTAATATATATAATTTGGTAAACCTATTACAAATAACATTTTATTCAAATATTTTCAAGAAGACATAGATTTCTTCACTACCAAAGGAAGCAAGATGGGCAAATCATAATCCAAAATGACGCACTATATGTAACAAAAAGAAAATTCTAAGGGCGAATTAGGTTTTCATTTTTAAAAAGTTACCCAAGTATACTACAGAAAGGTAGCTGGAGAAAACGTCTTTGAGCAATAATCTGGGGTCATTAATGCAATCCAGACTTCAAAGAACAGAAAATGTACTGCAGCGCTTTCCAACATGAATTTCACTATGATAATCACCTTTGAAAATGTTCTTCTGGTGTCCTTGAAAAATACACCTCCATCTTCAAGATGCTCAGAAAACATCAAATATTCAAGAAATAAAGAAACTTACTTTGATTGTATTGTAGTTTTTCTTACTTTTTCAATGTTCAGTTTTGTTTTTTTCCTTGTCCATGTGACCTTTTTCCCAAAACACTTGGTAGTATGTTGTGTACCGATGCTCAGTGAAACACATTTGGAAACATTGTTGCACTGTAACAGGAGCCTGCCCCAAGAGCATGTTCACATCCCAGTACGAGTTTAGACGAATGTTGTTGGTTCTTACACAAATAATATTACAAAACATGTACATTTGTACAGCATTCTCCACCGTGAAAATTAAAAACATACTATCATCAAAATAAAAGTAGATTATCTATTTATTTTTTCAGGGTGCATTTCAATCTACCATTCTCTTTGTTACATGTTTTGGTCCTTTACTATTATTTACAATTATTTTTCACAGAATGTTCTTTGTAAAATAATTAATATTACTTATAGAATAAAAATTTTCAATGTCATATGAGAGACAGAGGTACCATATTTGACTATAATTTGTATAAAATACTTTTATTTACATTTACTTTAAAAATCAAGTACATTTAGAATTTTTACAGTATATTACATGTATATATTTAATAATACCCATATAAACATTTCTGTAGGGATATAATACAGTATATAGAAATTTCACTGGAATGTAAATATTTTGTTATAACAATGACTTAGTTTTTAATTTCAAAATTAAAGTATATTGTCTTTTGGAAAATTAAACTTACACCTCTAAAATTACATAGGGGTATTAGCTAAACTAATATAAATTATATTATCTTAATATGCATGGTTATATTATCAAAATTCTTTTTCTTGTTATCCTTAATATATGGAAATTACTAATTTTTTAAATTTAATATAAAATTTTTAATTCTTACCATGAAAACTAATATGCAGAAGTATTAAAAATTCAATATTTCCTTACTAAACATGCCTGATTTTGAAAACAAGAAGACAAAACAAGCATTCAATAACCAATAAAAAAATTCGATAAGACTCCAGAATGTTCTTGAGCCAAAGTTTTTTTTCTGCAAAACAGTCTTATAATCAGGAAGCATACAAATATTAATTTTTCTTTGAGAAGAAATAATATAATCCTCCTAAATTTTTCAGAGGAAACTAAAAATACATATCAAATTATATAAATTTGGTGAATTAAAATCATATCATACAGTTTCCTACACATTTTAAGCCATCACAGGGTCATTTCTGTGAATGATCTTTTGTCTGCGTTCATGTGAATGACTCAATTTTCGGAACAGACTAACACATATCCCCATTATTGTGGAACAAAAATAAGATCCACTAATTGAGTCTTCTGTACTTAAGCTATTACCAAGTAGATTCTACTTAAAATTTAACCTAATAACTATTTTATGCTAAGAATCCAATCATTTATTTTAGAATGCAGCCTTGTGTTCTTGTAGTAATTGCTGGCAAGTAGAAATTCTAAGTGCTTTAGCCTTAAGACCATTTGGTTAGAGCTACTGGGTAATCAAAGTGTTGCAATTATATTTTAATCTATTTGATAAATATACTTGGAGAAAGAGGCAGAGAATCTTTTTATTTTTTTTAATTTTTTTTTTTTTTTTTTTGTGGTGCCGGGGATTGAACTCAGGCCCTTGTGCTTGCAAGGCAAGCGCTCTACTCACTGAGCTAAATCCCCAGCCCAGAGAATCTTTTTAAAATGTTAATTATTAGCTTAAATATATCTTCAGAATACATGTAAGTTTCTGAACATAAATTGGAAAATGAAAACTTTTTCAAATAGGGAAAAATTAATACCTTGAGCCAAGTCCTTTCTGTTATGTTTATTTATTTCTGGGACCATAGTAGAGGCAGACTAATTTAGACACTGTGGGAAGAGAGTCAGGCCTACAGAAATTGTGTAATTTGAAAGTATCAGATATATATATATATATATATATACATACACATATATACAAGTATCATATGTATATTCACTATATATTCAGGACATATATATTCTCTTTCTATATTGACTATATATTCAATATATTTATTCAAGATCTATATCTTCAATATATATTGAGATTATATATCTCATATAAATATATATCTCATCTCATATTGAAATTGTTATGGAGGAGGATCATCTGTAATCTATAGCAAACAATGTACTTTGATGAGACTAATTGACTTAATCTTGAATTACTTTGGTTATTTCCTTTTAATTTAAAATCAAGGCCTATGCAGCTTGTATACTTATTCACATTTTTGAACACTGTGTTTTGTGAACAGTGCATGATCACTTTTCCAAGGTCAGTAGGCATTTGGAATTTCTTTCGACTATCCATTTGCATGACCCTGTAGATGTTAGAGTCATTTTAGTATGCAAATCATTTCCTGATCATTGACATGAAGGTCTTTGTCTTGATAGATACTAATTAAATGTATTTTTCTGCTGTAATATAGCAACTTAACACAATACTGAATATATAATGGCAAATTTCTGAACATTTTTAGTGCCACATTTTATTTTGCAAATAGGTAGATAAACTACGTATGCACTTATACATTTTAGACAAAACCATAGTGAACAGGTAAATACACTAGATAGACAGTTATTTGTTTTAGAAAAAAAACATAGCCACCATGTTCAAATATTGCGCTATCTTTTTTGCATATGGTCTTTAAAAGCAACAGTTTTTCATGTTTCACTTTATCACATTAATCCATCTAGACTAATCTTACTTCAAATATTAGGACTACCAAAAGCAGAAAACAATTGTACATGAACTTTTGCTAAATGTGGACCAAGAGTTTGGTTAGAGTTAAAACAAAACAAAAAAAAAAAAGTGAAAGATTGCTGAAATAGAATAAGACCCATCGATTTTATTTTCAATTCTTCCTCTTTAGTACAATAAGTTATTTTTTCAGTGAGTGATCAGTAACTAAATTTTAGTCGACTATTCAGGCTACCATGAACAAAATACTTTTAACTTACTTAGAGCAAATTACTAAATAATACTTATAGAAATATTTGTATTATTTGATTGTACCCAATCAGAAAAGGAAGAGCAAAAAGATGGCAGTTCAATTTCTTTAAGCAAGTGTGATGTACTTAATGGATTGGCTAAGCACTGCAGAAGCCGGGAATCTGTTTCCTGTGACCGCTGGCAACAGGTATAGCCGCAAACAAAACTGAGTCAGCTTTGACAACCAGACAATCGTTATACTACAAGTGGTATTGACCTCTGAATTGTTGATAATAGATATTGGTGCCCTGTTTCAATTGTTTTCCCCTCTTTTAATTATGCTAGTAAGTATTTATTACCGAGCATTTCCCATGATAATTGTGCTATGATAGCCATGAACGAAATGAGTGGTATTCAAGAAAACAACATGGCCCATGAATTTTTAAAGACATAACATATGTTTCAAATTTCTCTTTATAGTTTATTGGATATTTTCAAAGCTGAATATTGTAGCCTCTAAATACTATAGTTGGGCTTTTTTCCTTTTCCTTTTATGTTTTTGTGCTGAGGATCGAAATTAGAGCCTTGTGCTTGCTAAGAAGCACTCTACCACTTGAGCTAAATCCCCAATCCATAAATAACATAGTTTTCATACTAATGAATATGTCTGATCATGAAGATTTATCAGACTCTACTCTGGGGACAACATAATAAATATAAAACATTAAGATAGCCAATTTTAAAACAATAATTTACTCCACCTCCTACAATGAATATTCATATTAAGACTATAAATAAAATGTTATAAAATGACAGGGGCTCAATAGATTTTTTTCCACAGAGAGATGAAACTGAATTTTTTGGCATTTTTTTTTTCTGATCTCACTCAGCTTACTCATTCTAATAGGCCCACAATCAAGTAAAAAAGCAGTTCAAAAAATACTTTTTAACATAAGTCACACTGAGGGTCTTACGAATTTTACAAAGGCCAGAATTCAGAAGAAATGTGGCCTCCTGGTGGAATGTGATCACACTACGAATTAAGTGTATATATTTAGAAAACCTCATATTTCTCATCATTAGAATCTCATTTTGAAATTTATTTTTGATAGAGAGAGAACATTCTATAGCAAAATAATTTAATAGATGCAGGGCAATGTATCGATCAGATGTAAATCATTAGTTTATCACACGCAACCAGAAGACAAAATCAGCAGGAATCGCAGCCTGTTAAAACACGGCTTGCGCTAGATCAACAGAGAAAATCCCATGTGAAAGAAATTGAAGCAATGATATCGGTTTATGGCTTGGCGTTAAACCATCAATTAAAAATTGCTGTGAACATTTCTACTTGCTCTTTATTTCTCCAGTTACAATATCCTTTTTGTATATTTGACATCAAGCAGTCAAGAAACATTTTCCAATGCTCTGCTCCCATTACTCTGGTCTCCTAATGGGCACCCTGGTATGCAATTGATTGAACTGGCACATTCACTGTTGAAGAGCACTACAAGGCTGAAAGAAAGCCTTTGTGACTTGAAAATATACAATTATTTTATTCTTATCATGTCTGTCATAACGGGCAAGATTTACCTTCTTGTTATCTCATTGCTTATTGTCTTCATAGAACACTTCATACTATGACATCATTATTTTGTTTATTTATTTTTGCATAGTTTATGGTCTACAGTTCCCTACCTGCCGGAAGTTCGATGCAATGTACCCTGAATAGCACCTGACATATGGAGCCACTCTTTACTTTGTATTAAGCAAATAAGCAGCTGAATTCATTAAAATCTAAAAAGTAAATGTAACAGAAATTAATTGTTTAAACTCTAAAATTAAACTTTCTTGTCTATAAAACTGAGATTAAACACATTTAATAAATGAGATTAAACATAAATGAGATTATAATTTAAAAGTAATATTATTTGACTTAGTGTAAAATAGACAATAGTGCTTAGTCTGTGTTACTTCACTTACTTCTGTGTTTGAACAATAGTAAATTATCAAGTAAAATGATTAGCCAGAGCTTAGATAACTTGTATAACTGAGATAATTCCATTATGCAGTTTAAATAATATAATGGACCATAATTTATCAAAGGCTTGACAACTTGCCACCTGTACCCCTTATTTTATTACTATATATGTTGTACTTCCTTCTTAGTAAAAAGTAAATTCTATATAAAGCAGAAAAATTTTTAAATAGGAAGAATATTAAGCAACGCTGAAGCATCTAAAAATATTGGTCATTTAAGCTCCTTTTACAGTGCCAGAAACTGAGGCTCGGTGTTACGTTCAAAGACCTAAATCTTGTTATTAGAATAGAAGACATTTGCCACCAATTAATCAAGCACCCTGGATCCTTTGGCACTGCAAATAGTTATGCCGATCTTTCTTGTAGTTTGAATATAGTCCTAGAAACATTCTCAAACGGAACAGAAATATTCCTTTCTGACAGCCTGCTTCGATTTGGTAAGGAGAGCACAAAACATAATCCACGTGTGGTCAGATTGCATAAACTTCTCACTTAGTTTAATTATGCATATTTTATTGACGTCTAAAACAACAGAGCAATTAGAGTCTCATTTTTGATAGTTAATTTACTAATTCCCCTTTAAGCATGTTAAATCCATTTCCAATATAGGAATTTTATTATTTCAAGAAGAAAATAGATCATAGTAAAACAAATAATTTATATAGAGTTTAAAAGATGAAACATAAAATAATATTTATTGTTTTATTACTTTATTTTGAAACTTGACCTATCATTTAATAAGTTTACTTTTTTTGTTACCATTTGCTTTGAAGCTACAATTTATTAAATTTATTTTTCAGAGCTGTCTGGCTACTTTTAAAATGCCATTGACTAAACTATAAATTCAAGATGGATCTGTAAAATCTCCTGAAACAAAGTACTACATTTTTCTAAAACTTTGGTTATGTTTTTCTTTTACTTTATAAGCCCTTGATTATCTGTGAAAGATGATAGGTAACATTTCCCATGATGTCCTAAAGCTCTCCATTGTATTGGCCAATCCGAGTATCCCAGCAGGTTGTAAATGTCAGGAAAGTACTAAGTTCCCGATGTTCTTTAAATTTGAAGGGTGTTGCTTTATAAAGACCTTTTGTCTATAACACTTTAGAAATTGATATTCACCGTTATCATAAACTGAAGTCACGTAGCTACTGTTGTATAATATCTATAAAAGTTGAGTAAGAAAATCTGTATACATTTGAAGAATAAATGGTAAACTCAAAACTGCTTTGGATTCATTCCATTTATGCTCGACTTTTACACATCCTGAGTAATTTATTGAGTACTTTAATGTTTTGCAATTATGAATCAATTGAGATTCTTATGCCTCTCAGACCACTGGGTAATCTTCTTATATCTTATCATCTATAACTATTAGTTAGTTGAGAAGAACGATTTTAATAAAGTTTAATAATTTTAATAAAGTTAATTTTATTAAGCTCTTAATTAAGTTTAATTTTATTTGTGGATTAAGGGCCTCTTAGTCCACAAATAAATATTTTTGGATTAAACACAGAGAAATATTTATATGTTATGAATAAGTGCAATATTTTCCTTGAGTGTAAGAATGATGTAGCCTGTAACATTTCCCCTTTAATCTTTAGCATCTGGGAAGCTTTAATGTACATTTGACCTAATATTTAATTGTAGCTTACGAAATATACTAAACAGGGGTTGGGGATTTAGCTCAAGTGGTAGAGTGCTTGCCTAGCAAGCTCAAGGCCCTGGGATAGATCCCCAGCACTCCCTCCCAATACACACACACATATATATGTATATATATATACATATGCATATACGTATATATATACATATACATTGTATACATATATACATGTATACATATACATATGTATATATATGTATATATACACATATATATGTATACATATGTATATGTATATATATACGTATATACATATGTATATATATACATATATATGTGTGTGTGTATATATATATATATGAAACATTGTTTTTGAACCAAACCAATTTCTTCATTTTACATAGACAATTGAATCTACCATTGAAAAAACTGAGTGGATTGGGCACATTCTAATCAAAAGTTTATGTTGCTAAGCTGCCATTAAACATTTGGTTTTCCGACAATCTTTCTCACGGTATAGCTGGTGTTGTTTTCTTTGAATGATGAAAACTGAGGGATTAAATTTATATTTTCAATAATTACAAATGATTTCTTTTTAAAAATAATTTTCTCACCTAGCTGAAATTATTTACTTTTTTTTAAATCACTATTGAATGCTCTAATAGCAAAATTTGTTCATTACCGTAAAATCTGCTTCTGTGGCAAGTAATATTTCTCACTGAGTAATATTTCTCATTCTCATTAGAGTTTGTTTTTGCCTGGTAACTAACAGAAACCAGGGGACCATATGGTGTTTACACAGATGCTATTTTCTGAAGCAATTCTGAAGCATATCAGTGATATGTCAATGGTCTTAAAATAGTAACCTACTCTTGCATTGGAATCACAGAGTTATCTGGGTTAATACCCACCCTGAGCTTCATATTCTATACCCGCTGTGAAATAATAATACGATCAGAGCTCCTAAAATGATCATAAATAGAGGTGCTAGGAGAATCTATGGTTTGTAATATTTAGTCTTGACCTGTTTCTTGATCTACAGCTATTAATATCTAAAAACTCCTGAGTATCTTTTTTTTTTTCCTCATGAAGTGATTCTTGCGGAACTCTTGGGTGGATGCTGGTCACCAGAAAGATCAAGCCATAATTAGAAGATTGGAGCTTTCAGCTTCATTTCTCATTCTGTGTAGAGGGGAGAGTAGGGAAATGGAGTTAATAATTGCTCATGAATTTTCCATAGAAATCCCCACAGGATAAGTTCCGGGTTAGGGAATGAGCGCTGTGAGGGCGTCCCACTCAAACTTCCCTCACTCTGCATCTTTCTGAACTTGGCCTTTATGCCTCTTCATCTCGCCCTTCATTTGCCACCTCTAATATATGCTTGGTAACAAATGAGTATGGGAAAGTTAACTGTTTTCCTTAGTTTTGTAACCAGCCTTAACAAACTATAGAACTCAAGGAAGAGGTCAGTCCTGTGGGCCTCAGTCCTTACACTGAGAGGTCTGTGTTAATTCCAATTAATGTCAAAACTCACTTGAATTTTGGAAGACTCAACTGGAATCCGAGAATTTTTTGCTGTGAGGGAAAATACAGGTCTGGCCACAGAAGTGTTTAGAGTGAGTACAAAGAAAATTTATTTTTCCTCATTCACCTCGCTTAAGAAGAATAATTACCAAAAACAAGACATTAATATTGTTGGACAATAGACTAAGGCTTTCCTGGAAATCAGTGTGCAAATGCTTGATGGCATATTTATTGGAACCATTGAAATGTTTTGTTGGAACTTAAGTAAATTTATAGAATATATATGATCTTCAAACCAAAACATCTATTTCTGTTCATGTTAGAATTAACATTTGAAAGTTTCGGTAAAGAGTGTAAATTGTTCTGTTTCTGCTTTAAATATCTCAACTAGTGTATATAGATATTGAACAACAAAGAAAAAGGGTAACCTTAAAAAGAAACCTGCTTCCAATGAATACTTATTCTTAGATCTGTTGAGAAAAAGTATCAGTCCTAAATTGTCTATAAAATTGAACAAGACATATTGCTAAAAGTTGTAAAGCCCATGTCTTGTAACTCAAAAATTATGCAGACTTTATTGTATGTAATAAAGAAATGAAGAAATGCATCATCAAATATATAAATCTTGATTAATATTGGTTTCTATTCACTGTCATACATGTATGTGTATTTTTCAATATGATTTGGTATATGTGTGTGGAGGGATGATTGTTTACATACATAATAATTTGTCTTGTCTTATCCCAAAAGTCAACTAGAAAAGATTCCAAACTGGACAAACTATTGCCTAATCATTTCGTAAAATGGAGCAATCATTATTGTTAAATACATTTATATTCTTTAGTTTTATTGGTCATATATAAAAGAGGAACAAAAATTTTTCATACTATAAACATCTTTATCTAATACATATATTGGATATTTACTGTTTGCAGTGCTGGAGATTGAATCCTTTGCAATGAGGTACATCCTCAGACCTTTTTCTGTATTTTTCTTTTAAATTTCTGTGACAGGGGTCTTGCTAAGTGTCTGGGTTGCCCAGGTTGGGCTTGAACTTGTGATCCTCCTGCCTCAGCGTCCCAGAATGCTGGGATTTCACGTGTGTGCCACCATGCCCTGCTGAGTATAAATATATATTAAATTTAAACTCACATCTTCATAGAATTGAAAAAATACATAATTGGAAAAGTCTCTACTCACCGAAAACACTCAGACCCCTTTGAATGTTTTTTCTCAATAAAATAAATGAAATGATAGCATATAAGTTTTGATCCTCTTGTTTTGACTATCACATTTAATTATGGTTACACAGTAGCACCAAAATTAGGACAAAAATACAAGAAGTACAGGAGAGATATTAAATGATATGAGCTCATTGCATGCTTCAAAATCTCTCATTTTTGAGGGAAATAAAAGTTTCCAACTGCCAAAGTTTTGCTGTAAATTCAGCCAAAAGAAATATACCCCAATCCATCCCAAACTAAACAAAAGATACAATAGACTGATTTTTGAATAGATATGTTATCTACAGTTTATAGGACAGACGGTCCATTTAAATAGAAAAAGATTGAATTTTACATAAAGCAAGATAGAGTACAAAAGCACAGCTTTTGTAATTTTGGTAATATTGCAATTTTACAAACATATTGCATAGTATGTGTAAGAAAATAGTTCCATTTTTCATATATCTTATATACAAGAAAACATTTACATGAAAGTTATAAAACAAAATAAATGAATAGTGGACCTGATTTAAAGAACTGTATAAATAAAGAATCTCTCAGACTCCAAATTACACATTTCCATTGCTGCTGAATGTCCTTGTACATCTTTAACCCTGTTTGGCTTTTATTTATAAATATTCAAACAAAGGAGACATTAAGACTGAAAGAAAAGAAAAAATCATAGTTCATTATATCTCATTTTTTAAATGTTTTTCATTAACTTTCTCAGAGTGAAGCCCCATCAATTAACACTTAAAAAAATAGTCCTCTGGTTCTCAAAGTATTTCGAATTAATTATATTCTTTGAAGAATTTGTAGCAAGCTGAGTTAATCCATCCTGAGCCAATTTTGGAATATAGTCTTTATATACCGGCTTTATGAACACAGAGGAGTTTATTATGCATGTATAAAAGATAAGTGGACCACAATAACAAAGTTTTCTTTCTATAGCAAAATCGTCAGCTTAATGGCTATACCTCAGAATCTTGCCAGGGCTGTTGACTGGTTCATGTCATAATTAGAAGCCTCCCTATTTATTTTAATGAATTAGGCGAAGCAGCAAAGTTGTAGAGCTGAACAAAATAGAAATCCCAGTCTTTGGTCTTTGACATTTAAACAGCTAATGAACTTTAATTTAAAATAATAGGAATAGTAGTGTTTAATTTATGCTTGTTTAAAAGAAATATAAATACAACCTTATTTTATGCTGTGTTAATGGTATTTTTGCAACATTCATAACTATAATATATACTAGTACATACAGCAAGTAGTGTATCTGTATATCTTTAAACATGGTCACATGAGCAAGTCTAATTAGACCAAAGCTACTGGAAGGAAAAGGTGAGAAGATGTCACTGGTATAAAACTCAAATGTGCGTTTGGCTTTGATAGTTGTGTGGAGAATTTGCTCACTAGATACATTCTGCTATTTTAATAATTTACTATTATGATATGAACAGCTTGTGCTATAAACTGAAATGCTTGTATGCCTCGCTCTCCAGACTACTGCTAGCTCAAACAGAAATACCAGGTTTGTGATGATAAAATTCATCGTGTTCTTTTTTCACCCCAACTATCATGTTGGTAAAATGAGTCACTGTTCAATTTGAGTCATTAAAATGGTAGAACGTGTAGAAGTTTTCAATGGCAATAACATCATAACAAATTCAGCAATTGACTTCAGTGATCGACAGAACATTTCTCCAAAGAGACCAAAGATATTTAGCAGGATGAAAATAAATAATAATATAAAAGTCAACAGAATGCTTATATTTGGTAAATCTGCCTATTAATTTTCTAAATAATTTTGAATACAACCCAAATACATTCTTTCCCTTTTTCACATCAAACATCACACAGAAGCTTGTCAATCAAGTACAAGGTGTGCAAAGATATCTTGAAAGAGGGACACAACACGATATTGGACAGATTTGTACTACAACATTTCTATGTAGCTTCGTGAGGTGTGGAAATCAATGGCAAATGCTAGTTCAGACAAGGCTACTGAACTCCGATTTCTGTATTTTGCTTAAGTGAATAAATTAAGTTTAGAAGTGGATGTGACCAAAGAAAACTTCTAGTATAATGTATTCCTCTCACAGATAAGTAAATGAAAAAGATAATTAAATGTATCTCTTAAGGAAGTTGACATGGATAACTAAGGCTAGAATGGAAACTGAAATTCCTGCCTCCATTTTCAGAGAATTTAGATTCTGTGTTGTAAATTTTCCAAGTTATAGCAAAATTTGAAGTGTATAATTGTCTAAAATTCTTCAATGATTATGTTCTAGATTATAAAATGTATGGCTCATAATAAAATAAGAAAATAATAGAACTAATAAGTATCCTTTATTAGGATACTTTGGAAATGAACCAGGAATATTACACATTTAACATTAGAACATTGTAACTTTAGAAATAAACCAGGAATATTAAACTTTTAAAAACTTTTTCTGAAGTGCTTTATTGAAATATTCTATAAGAGAAAAGAATAATGTGTCCCCTTTATGTCTCTCTTTTTAACCCCCTATCCCAAACTGAACTCAAACACCTCTTTGTTTGTCCATTTCTGGCAAAAATTTAAATGGCGGAAACATTACCAGCTCTTTCCCTCCTTCCCTTCTTGCTTTCTCTGCTAAACTGAGTACCAAATGAAGGTGTGAGTAACAAGACAGATGAGTAGGGTCCACGTAGTACACTTTAAATGAGCATTTTTTTCTGAGTGTAATTTAGGGAACATGAAATTTTCATCCCTTCAGTAAAGTATATTATATGTATATATGCTTAGGTGTAAAAGTAGTTCTAAGAAAACAGGCAATGAATCTGAGTAGATTGCAATTCAGGGACCCAGATATCAAGAAAGGAACCAACCTTGTGTTTAATAAGGAAGTCCAGAACTTCTAAAATCAATCTAAGCCTTCAGGAGAAGCCCCAAATCTGAGACTGGGTCTACACCTCATTCTGAGTTACTTCAAAGTGTCAGCCAAGTAATTCCAACCAGTAAGTTAGTGTTGGACAGGAAAGTCTCTGTATCATTCTTTTATTATTAAATTTAGCCGATATTTTTTACACCATTTGGACATACTAGTCTAAATCTTTAAGTTTCTATGTTACTTTAGAATTTTGTCTACACTTCTCAGAATATATATATAAATTAAAAATCTGTCCCCGGAATTAGTTTTTCCCTGTACTCATTTCATCTTTTCAACAATTATGATAAATATTCAAGTCTCCAGGGCGCCCTTCTACAGTCTATAGTATTCATTTTTGGAATCAGAACATAATAGAGCTGGAAGGAACCTCAAGAGGTCATTTGATTCAATACTTTTTTTTTTTTTTTTTGGTAAAGTTGAGCAAACCAAAGCTAGGGGATACCTTAGATTGCCAAGTTAGCTCAATTGATAAGTAAAAGAAAAAAAGGTATATTATTGATCAAGGGAATGGTCCCCTTTGAATAAGAAACTTTCTAATTGCTTTAATTTAGGAGGTATAGAACTTGGATGTGTCTCACATTAATGTAAAAAATTTTCCTTAACACGATGTAGTGATTAGCACCCTCAATTCTCAAAATGTCTTGTGTTATACTTTGTGTATTTGCAAAGACTAATATGTAAATCTCTCATTTTCAATTCTGATATTTGAATATAAATAAAGTCCATATTATGATGTAATGTGTTAAGCAATTGTGTATCTGAATATTTCTTCCAAATTGATGTAAAGATCTGTAGCATAGCTTCAAAATAGAAGTCAAGTTCTATTTTGGAAATAATAAAAGTGAAGTAGCTTTAGGACCCTTTTGCTGAATTCAGGATGCATTCGGTGAAATGGAAATTTTCCAATTCAAAAAAATTCTGGATAACGGTTCACTTTACCTCTTATATTACATAATTCTTCTTCTTTCAGTAGCTGAACTACTTCAACAATTTCCAGTCTCCTACCGTGAGCTGAGGAAACCTGACTTGGGGTAGCCCAAAAATGAACTTCTACACACCTATTAATTGTGTGCACATGGGTAAAAATATTGTTCGACAGTTGAACATGAAGGACTTACCTTAGGGTAATCAAGTCATCTTCCTACAATAGGAAATACTTAAAACAGAGTTACATTTTTGGATTCTGTAGGCTTCAAGAATTTGAGTTGAGGAGTGTTGTGATGAATGAATCTACAATATTTTGGAGTTATTTCTTAGGAGCTAATTTACAAAAATAAGTAGTAGAGAATGAAGGAACTGTGATCTACATCAGGGTAGCTTAATAGATTAATAAAAGTGACTAAAGGTTAGCAGTTGAAGAGACATATAACTAATTTCTTTCTAGAATTAATGTAACGGAGTAAATATACTTTCAAAATGTTTATTAACATTTGTCTTTTTTAATGTTTAGTCAGGAATATCTAATTCTAAGCTCCTTAAGCTTTAACTTTCAATGTAAACAATGGATAATAACTTTGAAGATGATGTCCCAATGGCAAGCGAATCCATTCTCAGCATTATTCATCATGTATTTATTTATTTATTTAGAGGATGTTTGAATTTTATCAGTCAAGGTGAAGTATAAAGTGAACGGAGCCAACAAAATCTGTACTATAAAAATCTACGTGTAAAGGATAGCATGTGGATTCTAAAGGAAATGATCTCCCGATTCCACACCATCAATTATATCCCTCCTAATCCTACCTTATATTGCAATAAATTAGATGTTTTGTGAAAAGCAAATACATCACATGCAATAGCCGAGTAAATACTATATAAGGCCATCCAGATCTGACAAATGACAGGATAATGGCATTTTGTTAATTATGTAAATATTATATTGCTGAGTGCTTTCAAAATTACCTAATGTACAAAATTCTAGACTTAGTAGACAAAGAGTAACAACACGTTGAATTTAAAGAAACAAATAAAACTCAAGGAGGGGTTCTATCTTGTTTTGTTTTGTTTTTGTTAAAAATTCATATTGAATTTAATTTTTTAGTAAAGCAAGCATTACATAGTGCTTCAAAAATTTAAAATTCGGGGATAAAAGTTTACATCCAAAAAGATGAATGGAAAATTGTGCTTTCGGACTGTAGAATTAGTTTTCTTACAGGGTTAACCATTTCAACTCGCCATCGGATACTGGGAATCTCATCTGTGTAATGTATATACGTGCAGTTCACATCCAGGTTCTGCAAAAATCTAAAACTGTGTGCTTCACTTCATGTAGCAAAGGCACCTATGTTAATTCTCCCTTTTGAGCAAAAGTTATGATCCAGTTTTCCTGCCGAAGATGACTTTTCCACTGCTGGGCCACTCACACAAGTACATGTTAGCAGTTCGGTAAATCACAAGAGAAAGTGGAGGCGAATTCCTGCTTGTACTGGAAGAAGTTGATCTGTGGACCATTTGGAGAAGCTCTGGACTCATCACAAGGGAAACCGAGCAGAACTGTGAAGCAGACGAACAGGAACAAAAGGCTTTTCTGGTGTGAGGAGAAATCAGTCACTTCAGCTCCACAAGCAAATGGCGCTGCTGGACTGACACGTGGAGCCCACTCCAGCTGGAGAGAGGTAAAGTTTGCCGTTGGGGCAAATACACAGTTCGTACACTGTCTGTCGAGAATTCGAGGAGCTTGGTGAAGAAGATGAAAAGGAGCCAGTCGGCAGATTTCCCAGCCGGATTGTATCCGCATTTAGAAATATCTAGGGGGAAAAGAAATTGCGTTTTAATTCACTTCAGCATTCTGGATGCCTCAGAACTTTGCAACATGGTCTGGTGAGAGAAACTCCACTGCAAACAGTTCTGTTGGTTTAACTGCCATGCTTTGTTGAACAAACAAATTACATTCCTGTGGCATAGTCCTGAAACAGTACAGCTGCCTTTTCCTTTGAGAGCTAGTGCCTCTGACAGAAAGCTCCATCTGAAAGAAATATTATACAATCTGCTTAAGGGGCCAGCTCAGTTATTCAGACATTGCAGAAAATGAATGACAGTCTCTCAGTTTGAATTCTTAAGCATGTGAGGTCTAAAGAGAATACAAAGATATGAGAATGACAGTGGGGCAATTAATTAAAAAAATACTTTTGCTCAATTCTTTTAAATACTCGGAAATGCATGTTGACTGACAGAGATAATCAGCATAATTAATAACAGCTAATCCATGTATATCATCAGACTTTTAAATGTATTACCCGTATTCAATAGCAACTTTGCTAAATCTTTTAATTTGGGAAATCACTGATCATGGACTCGCCACTTTCAGGGACAGACATCATATTTGTTTTCACATGCTTGGGGAAATTTCCGAAGGAAGAAAAATTGGATCGTGGATTTAAATGAGCAAAGAAACTTTTCCCCAGCTATTTCTTAATTCTATTGTTATAAAGCTGATTTCTTCCCAAAGGGCAGGGTGAGTCCTGTGCTTGATGACTGATACAGCGTTCTTCTTTCACCTTGGCAATGTCTCTCCTATGTGGGTTTCTAATATACTTTCTATCAAAATCTTCCTTAAACATCCAAGAGAGAAACTCTCCTTGTTTGACAATTGAATGTTTGTAACACCGCATGCTGTTGATCTCTGAATATGTTATTTTATAATAAAATTTATATCTTATTTTCTCTACTAAACTGTGTCCTTCTTACAGAGGGAGAATCACACTGAATTCTTTCGGTAACTTCACAGGTTGCCCAATCTTCTATATATACTTCTATATGAAATACGAATAGTTGTTGAATAAAGGAACAAATTATAAAGTAAATGAATAAATCATTACCAAGAGTGTTCTAAATTAAGAAAGCATGATTCAAAATTTGTAGGTATCGAATGTAAAAATGTATTACTCCACATTACTTCCTGATTCAAGCACGGAAAAAGCAAAGGGAATGAAATCATTTCTGTTCTAAGTTTTAAAGAAAACATTTGTTTTTCTTACATAAAAAAAGAAGTGCACAAAACTAAGCAAAAGCTATGCACTTTTTAGGGTGAGGCATTGGGGCTCATTTTCTTCTCGCTCCATGTTTCCATTGCAGGGGGCATCAATGAGTGTAACACTAACTGTTAGCCCCTTTAGGCTTACTTCTCCACAGACGAGAAGCTGATGATGGATGCTTTTATTCACTGAGTTTGAGAAGGTAAGTGGGAATTATGTAAGCCCTCTGCTGTACTTCTGAATTTTTTATGCTTGCAGAGAGACAATACTTTTGAGCTTCAAAAAGCTTACAAGGGTAAATTCTCCATCTGTGTAATTTAGGTCTGAAAATCTGGAAGTGAGTTTGCTTTGAAGAAACATGAAGAGCAACTGCTTAGGACAAAAAAACCTCCTTAAGACACAGAAAAGAAGAGGAATATGGAAAGCTAAAGGAACATGACAGAGGGTCAAGTGGGACTGATAAAATTATTGTAAGATTTTGTGAATGGTGCATTCTTTATTAAGCAAAGAAAACGAGAGTTGCTAATTAGTTCTGGTGGTTTGCAAGGGCTTGCTTACATCGCACCACACCTCTGGCTTTCACACTTAGGGAACTGGCTGTCTTTCAATTGCCGTAGCCTGGGAGAATAAACTGCACAGAGCGGTGCTTTTCATACAAGCGAGGCTTGCAAGTAGCAGCCTCAGAAATAAACATAAACTTTGGAGGTCTCAAATGCGCAGTAAGCTTTAGAGGACTTGGCCCTGATGTGTATAGGCCGCTTTGGGCAGCCACAGAGGTGGTCACCAGCTCTTCCATCCATTTACGGCTGCTTTAGACAACATTCCACTACGTGATCATAATTAGTTCCGTACATAGTCTTCTGAGATCCAAACTGTAGTTTGACCTGTGTAAAGGACCTCAGTTTTAGTAATCAAAAAATTCATCATATTGGGTAGCTCGAAAGAGAAAATGCTCTTATTTTCTTGGCTTGAGGTAGAAAAATAAATCATGAGGTAAGACGAGCTGTTATCTATCGATTCCTACCAGCACAGTGGCCTGAGACTCTCAGTTGTTACCACATGGACTAGCCTCACTACCTCCTTCTGTCCTGCTAAGATGGTTACAAAATTTTGCTCAATTTCCAGTTGCTGAAATTGATTGGCCTATTCTGTACCGTCCTCTAAACCACATAATCCATTTGTTCTGAAACCCTTTCCTGGTCTAAGAATCACACCTTCAAGCTATTAAGTCACAGTTGACCATCTTCATTCTCCTAAGAATTGATCTATCCCATTCTGACATGTTGATATCAGACTAACACACTCATGGAAATCTTCACTAATTGCCAAAATAAAAATTCTACTTCTTCGGGTCTTGTGGCATATTGTTACTGTTCTACTTAGGCTGTTATACCATCTAAACTAGGCTATGTAAAATTATGGCTCTTGTTTGCTGCAGGACTGAATCTGAAAATCTTTGCAGAATTATGTCTGAAAATGACTTTGAATCTCCTTCAGAAAAGACTTTTATGTACAATTTTATTCTGCATTTCATCAATTATTTTGGCTCTCTGATCATAAGTGATTTAAAAACTAAGATTAGAGACACTTTATTTTTCTATATTGTAAATTATTAATTTGTCTTTCTCTGATGTAGTCAGTGTAAAATTAGTGAAAAGAAATATTTTATATAATATTATGTATAATTTCCCTCTTCTTCATGGAGAATAACATGCTATTTTATGATAATAGAAAAATGTTATATCTTTCCATAATCTTACTTAAAATAAAAATAGACCACATATTAAAATCTCTGGGTATGATTTATTTACAGCATAAAATTCAACTGGAATTAAAGACTAACCTGACATTGAATTAGATGATTATTTGTATACATTGAATAACAGCATGTAAGTACACGGCTCATGAATAAGAGCAGAACAGAGATTAGTATGACTGATATTTACAATGGAATACTGATTTTGAATAATTTGAATTTAATGATTAACATGTTAAAATAAACTTTTAAAAAGATGCAAGATGTTTAAGAAAGATTTTTATCTTGCTGTTGTGGACAAAATTTGTAGTCTGCAATTGCAGTGGAAAAAACCTTGAAAACGTATATAGATAAATTTTTAAATTTTGCTAAGCATATTTCTAGGTTATTTATATTGTATTATCCACTAAGTTGCTAATATGATCTTGTCAGTTGCTGAGACGATCCTCTGTTTATAAAAAGGAAGCAAAATATATAATCAAAATACGTCTTTAATCAACAATTAAGATAATGGCAGAAGGTAAGATTCTATTAATTAATCATTACATCATTATATCTGAGAGGTGTGAAATGCCCTAGAGCATCTCCTTGCAATTATCTTTCCATTCTATTTCTTCTCAACTTGGCCCTTGTGAGTTTGAAATAAAAAATAAGTAAAAACACAGAGAAAGGAAGTATGAAGGGAATACCATGGTAGAAACAGCAGTATATTAGATTTAGACCTTCAAATTCCATTGTAGTTGTAAACAAAATTTATAGCATTAAATTTGAATTACTTATGAGAATTTAAAATAATTAAGGTACAATTAAAAATAAACAAGCAGGGGTTGGGGATTTAGCTTAAGTGGTAGAGCGCTTACTTAGCAAGAACAAGGCCCTGAGTTCAATCCCTAGGGCCCCCAAAACATAAGTAAATAAAATAAAAATAAAAAAATAAACAAGCAAACTCACCCAATACAAAAGAGTAACCACTAAAATGGACAGGCAGATTTGAAAAAGAACAGATGAGAATCCTACAAATAAACAAACAAAATAATCCATACAGTTAAAACATGATGTAGGAACAAAATAAAAGATTAGATACTTGTGCTTGCTTCGGCAGCACATATACTAAGATTAGATACTCATGAGGATCTTGGGAACATAAACATGAATAAAGTTCATAGATAGAATTAGGTATAGGGAGACAAAGAAACTAGGAAGAAGAGGCTCCAAAATTTGGTAAGAGAATTAAAAAATGTAGATTTCTTCAGAGTATCAAGTAAAGATCACAAAGACAAGAGATGTGAGTTAATATCGGAAGAGATAGCAGGAAGAATTTCCAGAATTAACAAAAATATAAGCATGCAGAAACAAAATCAAAATACATATAGAGAATAATACAAACAAAATATATGTGGTTTATCACATTAAAGTGGAATAGTGGGGCAACAATCGCAATGGTTAGTTGATGCAAGCAAATACTGGCATGTATATAATTTTCCAGGAAATAAAAATTAAAACAAATAGTAAAATAAATTTTAGTTTTCCCTTTAAACAAATACAGATACCATTCATACAGAAATGAAGCAAGAAGCCAACATCTAAAGTACTTTTCAGATTAAGATTTTTGTTATTTATTTTAAATTTATTTTTATCTGAAACAGAAAACCAAGGTTGCCCATGTTAATGATATACGATGCAATGGTCAATAAATGCACTAATATTGTAATCCTTAATTCAGGCTAAACATATTTGTCTCTTCAAACATCTACAATTTCTTTATGGTGAAAATTTTCAAAATCCTTCCTTCTAACTTTTTGAAATATACAGAATATCATTTTGGTCTATAGTCACTACACTGTGCGATAACACAGAAGAACTCGCTGCTTCTGTGAACAATAAATAAGTATCCAGTCTTCAACCTGTGCAAGAACTTTTGATACTGAAAGAGAAGAGCGGAAACAAAGAGGATCTTCATTTAAAAAAATTTTATTGAACCAAGAAGATTTATTGGTATATTTTAGATATCTTCATTTTTTTATACTATCTTTTTTTTTTTTTTTTTTTTTTGGTGGTGGGGATCGAACGCAGGGCCTTGTGCTTGTGAGGCAAGCACTCTAACCGTGGAGCTAAATCCCCAGTCCCCCATTTTTTATACTATCTTGATGATAATTATATTTATTTCCCTGTTTGGAAACTACAAGAATTTAGATGTCCCACTTAAAACTACTTTGTGCACATATTTCAGTAGAAAATATACAGACCTCTAACTTAGGAAAGTAACATTAGGTTTATGAAATTTCATATTTAAGAAATATTAATATCTCCGTAATTTAAACTTTCTCCGAAGCAGTTCTGTATGCCCATCTGGGATGACCTGCGTGTAACGTGAGTGGAGACACCCTCCCAGGTCCAGGGCAGCCCTCTCTCAGGCACTCACCTCCCCCTCGGTGGACTGTAAGTGCAGCTCCTTCCGGCAGGAGGCTTTGAAATCACCAGCAGCAGCGCTCACCTGGACCCCACGGGGAGCTTCCATTATCAAAGACCTGGTCGGAGACTCAAGCCTAAGAGGAAACAAGTACAATCAGAACAGAAAAGAGAAAAATTGTAATGAACCAAAGACAACACTAGTCACCCAAAAAGAATGGATCAAACAAACAATCAGCAGGCATAAATAAAAATCTTTGCCGTTTCAAGCAGAATTTCAACCTAAAATGAGTTTTAGAACATTTTATTGCCTTATTTATTTTTGGCTGATTATAAAAATTCTAATTTGTTCACATCAACTATTTACTCTCATTTGTATAACGATTTAGTAAGAATTTCTTCTGTTGTTTCCCTTTATAATATTCATGAAAAGTAGGTCAAGATAAGTTTACTTGTTTAAATCTTTTATATACTATCAATATTAATGATCGAGTTTTAATATACAAATTGGTATAATTTAGGATGTACATATTCCTTAATAAAGAGTTCTAGCCTCACAAAGATGAAACCTATAATGAAATTCATTAATATTGCAAACTTTCAAAAGTGCAAATTTTGTAAACTAGAAAAATGTCAAAGTATTACACTTCTAGAAATTAATTAAAATAAGTACATAGCATATATTGTGTATCGGATGATCCCTCTTGGCTCAGTGCAATATCCACCGATTGACATTAGTCCGAGAAAGAAAAATCAAACGGGGGAACAGTATGCAGAGACTAGAATGTAGTGATGAAAGTATCAGCAGGAGAAAAGCTAGTGTACGCCAGCTGGTCTTTTTGGGTAAGTGTTCTGTCCCGTAGATCTAAGTGCCCTGTTCCATTGGCTGATAGCTCCTCGAGCTCACATTCGCCACAATCCAGAGCAACCAGTTTCCTTTGAGGCAAAAGATCCACAGTTGTTTTGCAGAAAGACCCACACCGAAGAGATCACCGCAGTTCAGAAGTCAAACATAGAGGGCTCAAGATGGGATGGAAAGAGCGGAGTCAGCATTTGGAGAAAGTGATTCCAAACGTTCCCACGATTTATTTTGTGTTGTGCACCAAAGCATACTTGAAACTTGCATCTTCAGGAGTCTTAGGACATCTTCATGTGATCCTTGGAGGGGTCAGATTTTGAATATCTCTTTGTAAGAAATGTCTTTGTTTTGTTGTTGCTCTAAAGAAACACATACTTTTCATACAACATTTGAAACCTGGAAAACAATCGCTAGTAATCCTAACACTTGAAAGTGTACAGTAACCAAATGTTAGTGTCTGAATATTGAAATATGTATTCTGTATGTGTTGTCCCCTGCTACACTCTCAAACATACATTACCTTAATAATTGTTTATATGGCCCTTGCTAGTTCCATTTGCCGGTAATTAGTGTAGCTACATTTCTAATTATAAAAATTTGGATATGATTGAACCATTCACTCAGTAAACTTAAGAACTTAATTAAAATGAATTACTGTTCTAAAGCAGATTATGAATCTAATATTCAAGAAAACACAACTTGGTGAGCTTATAATGGAAGGAAAAGTGCATTCATTTATCCAGATATTAATACGGTTCATGTTGTTTCCAATGAAATAGTTTGACGTTATTACTGATATATTTGATAGTTAAATGTGTATGTCAAATATGCAAAAGGTTTATGCTGCATGCTATTTGGTACTGGAATATTAAATATAGTATTTCTGGGTGTTTGAGTTTTTCTGCTTTCTTCTTTATTAATCACTTAATCAGAAAATATTTTTTATCTTCAGGTATTCAGCGGCAGAGTCCTCACAGGGTAAAGCGCCATTTACCACCTTCAGACTACCTCTGTTCAAAAGGCAGTAAAGTTAGGGAGCTGACTAAATCGAGGTTCAGGAGTTTTAGCTAGCATCAACAAACCCGTTTCATCTTCAAGTCGACAATTATGCTGTTTACTTAGGGCTTTGTTATAAAAATTAAAGGCAGTAAATACATTGCAAGAAAGTACTCTGACATGTTAATGGCATGTCTCCCGCCCAGTCCCTTGTACTCTTGCTGTCCTTCCACTCACTCAGTGCAATCTGTTGCCACAAGTGACAGAAGATAGAGAAGCTGATAGAAATCTATTGATTTTCCCAATGTTATGTACATTTTGAATTGAAAAATAAAAAGCCCTGTCCATAATGAAAACGACTCTGTACATTAATAAAACAGCAGAAGGAAACTGAGATAAATGAGAATCTGTTTGCTTCTATTTAAAAAAAAATGTTTTCTTGATCCATTGGATAGAGGAGATTAGGAGAAAAATCAAAATTGATCTCAAGCTTTCCCTATGTTTTACAGTTCTTAGGTGATGGGTTGTTTATTCTTCAAATGTTGGAGGCCTGGGAAGGGTGGCAATTAATGGCTCAGAGTAACTGAGGGCAAAAGTCACAAAGGGAAAAGAATAGTACTGACTCATGGTGCACGAAGTTGCTAGGTTAGGTCTAGGAGATTTCTAATGACAAGTCCTACCTGTAAATATTTTGGCACAGGGTTAAAATTTTGGAACAGTACTGAAGCCCAGGGAAACACAGCTAAAATGACTGGGCTTAGTTTCTGATATTCAGCGCAGTGGAGGTCACACATGTAAACTAGATTTTAGAAGAATGTCTTCACTTCTTCTTGCGACTAACTTTTTAGATAAACATACACACATTTGTGCATCACATTATATAAAACAATATTAGCAAAGTGACTGTAATTTTACATATTTGCAATTTTCGCTGATACCATAACTAAGACTTGGAATTTTAAAATTTCTAACTGTATACACTGCAAGTTTCAATAAAATTAAAAGTACCAATGATTAAGCAAAACTCTATTTGTTACAAAGATAGCAGTATATTTTGAATACTATCCAGTGTTCAGGCAAGTAGTATGCACTAAGAATTTAAAATCGTTTAGGGAGTGTTCGATTAAAGACCATGCAAAATACCTGGGGAGGGTTCTTGATTCTATTATCAAACGACTATGTTGAATAGTCAAATACTCTTTTAGGACCATAAAAATTAAAGCAAGCTCATGAAATATTTTAATTTTTCCTACTTAGCAAACGCAAATAAACTAGTTGTTATGGACATAAATCATAATAGGACAAAACTACACAAGAAAATTTTAAAATCTTAAAAATTGACACTATCGTGAATAGCCAAATTTCATTGTGTACATTTAGAGCTGCATTATATTTGAATCATTCAATGTAGATATTTATAATTGGATGTACACACACAGTAACTATCTGGAGCTGCACATCATCTGCAGGTATCACAGCATGAGTAAAGGACATTTCTTCACATAAATATTGTACAAATTTTGTTCAATGCCTCCATGTAAACGCCAAGAGGGTAAACGCCATACATTTTGAGAAAGTAATCTTGGCTATACGCACAGCAGTTTCATCAATCTTTCAAAAGACACTGCAGTTAGGTAGTTATGAGTATATTATGTATCCAAAGAACATCATGGAACAAATACATTCAGACACAAAGTTTAGATGATCTGAAAAAAAAAGTAAGCAAGCATATATTACTAGAGGTCTCAAGTTATCAAAATGGGTTAATGATTATGTAATTACATATATCATGGACGATTTTATACATATTTTATCAGGTCCTTATTGTAGCTATGTGATTCTAGAAGCTGTATTATAAATGGCACGATATTAGAAAAACATTCTCTGTATTGATGATGCTGCTGCATACTATAAAGTCATGCAAATTATTCCCAAGAATCAGCCTAAGAAATTGAGGTATAAACTCACTGAAACTTAATTACTATGTGCAAGAATTACATCAACATAATGAGAGAATTAATGTAGAAATTTGAATAAGAAACTACATATAGATTCTACTTCAAATTTTAAATACAGTTAAACTCTCTGGAGCACAATTACCTAATAAATAAAAGCATAATTGGAAAGCACTTTAAAAATAGAATATTGTAGTCATAGCAAAACATCGTTAGATTAGCCCTTCTTTATTAGTAAGTTAGCCATATAATTGTAATAATGCAATAAAAGCTAATGTTAACAATGGAAAATACTCTATGCTTAAAATTGTGTGAATTATCTCTTGAACCTCCTATCAATATGAAGAAGTAGGCACTCTAATTATCTGTACTACAAAGTATTTGAATGTTAGAGTGGTTGGGTTATTTCCTCAAGATTATGTGGCTAAGCCAATGATTTTAGAATAGACAAAACAGTTTTGAAAAAGAACAGTGTTAGAGAATTTAAAAACTTACTACAAAGCTGTTGTAATCAAGACAGATTCAGCATGGTATAAAATAAAACAAAAACATTGAATAATCTAGATTCCGTAAGTGGACTTTCCTTGTGTGGCCATCTGGTTTTTGACAAGGGCAATAAAGCAATCCAATCAGAAAAACAAGGTCTTAGCAAGAAATGATGCCAGGATGACTGATATCTATATGGACAAAATGAATTTCTAACAAGAACCACCATCAAAAGTCAAAACTAAAAAAATGAAGATTTTAAAGGAAAGTATTTTTGTGACATGGGAGTCAGCAAAACAGTCTTAAGCCATAAAAAGTAATAACAAGTAAACATTTAAAAATATAAGTCAAATACTTTCACATTTGAAAGGTGCTTTTCAAAACCACCATTGAGGAAATGAATCTAGAACACATGGATTGGAAAATAATATCCACAAAACACATATACACAGACACACAGACTGATGTAGGGACATATAATCTTTCAATTTAAATTTAAAATACTAAAACCATTAAATTTGAATAAAATATTTGACCAAACATTTCACTAAAGAAAATATATGGTTGCCCAATATTTGCATACAAAATAGAATAATAAACTTAGTCACCAGATAATGACAAATTAAAACAAGAATGTTTTCCTGGTAAGTGCCCATCAGAATGACTTGAGTTAGTAATATCGCTAACACCAGATATTGGTGACAATGAGAAACAAGTGAAACTCTTGTCTAATTTTAGTGGAAAAGCAAAAAAAAAAAAAAAAAAAAAAAAAAAAAAGACAATGATATAACCACTTTAGAAAATCCTGGCAAATTCACAATTATGTGGGGTGAATGAAGTATAAATTATATACTATATGAAGGAAATCATATAGTATATAATTTATTAATATTTACTGATAAATGCGTTTCATCAATGGTTTCTTTTTAACATGGCTACAGAGGTCTCTTCCTCTGCATAGTATGGAGAGGTAATGGGGAGGGGTGTGAAGAAACTTTTCTGGTGATAGTAATGATTTATATCTTGAAAGATATCGGGGTTACACAGTGTACATATATGTCAAAATGCAGCAAATGTACATTTTAACTTAGTGCATGTCATTGCATAATTATATTTTTAAAAAAGAAAAGAAACTGCATATATACCCTGAATATTAATGATATACATGTTGAAAGAATTAGTGAGGAATATGCAAATTTATTGAATTTTCTTTGAAATAAGTAAAAGATAAAATACACTGTTGGATATATAGTAAAATTAAGAGATGGAAATATGATTGAACACAGACTGGGAAATGAAAGTGGACTAATTTAAGTGGTGTACATATACATACCAGTAAACCATACTTTGAACTTTGAGTATATTTGAGAAGCTTCATAAGATATTAGGTAAGAACTATGGTTTGATAGCCTTACTAGACTATCCATTTTTAATTCATTTTCTTTGTAAAATATGTAAGACATTATGCTCTAGAGATACAAGTAAGAAATTGTTCATTGATCCTGATGTTTGTCATTGACTGTATTAAAATGAAATAATAAAGAATGTTAATGACCTATAGACATATATTAAAAAAATTCCTATTGCTAAATTATTATAGCTATATTAATTATGCACAATTAACAGTTACAGGAGACAGGAGAATATTAAAACATTTGAAAATTTTATCTAGAGATTCAAGAATTTGATATATTCTTGAATAACTCAGATATTAAAAGTGTCCATATTTTTAAAAATTATAAATATATGTAATAAAACCCAAAAAGAAATTTGATGAAGTCTTAGAACATACAAAACACTAATTTAAGATGTTTGGGAAAGAAAATTATTTGACCATTATCAAAATTTTTGAGAGAAGATAAAGTGGGAATTGTTTAAATATAAGTACTTTGTGTAATGTCAATTAATACAAAATGTTATTGCAATTAGAAATTAAAAATTGGCTAACAGAACACAATACCATCTCAAATGGCTCAAAAATATTTATGAGAAATGAACATCTGACAAACGTAAAATTTACTTCAGAGTGGAACTTACTAGGATAACTAACATATCATGTTTACAAATAGATTTTCTGCACTGGAGGAAATAAAATCAGTTTCTTAACACATTCCCCCAAAACAATTTCTACCTTTGTCTACTCAAAATACTAAAACCAATCCATAAATAGCAAACTAATTTTCATGAAAAATTAGAAGAACATTCAGGAAGCAATTTCTAATTTTGTCTATTCCAAGAAAAATAAATATTAAGAACTAATCTACCACACAAAATGAAGAACAAAAAATTGTAAAGACAGGGAATATCCAAGTATAGAAAAAGGAAATCTTTAAAGGAAAACGGAAAGCCAAAAATCAGAAAGGAATACGCTAAAAGTAAAATGTATTCGTGTATATATATATGTATAAAATGTGGTAATAATATTTATTTATATATTAATTTATAAATCCTGATTGGTATAAAGTTGTTTATAGAACAAATAAGGCAAATATTTCATTGTGAGAAAGGCTTTACACTATATAGCTCAAATGGTAGAGTGCTTGCCTAGCAAGTGCAAGGCCCTGAGTTTGATTGCCAGCACTCAAATGAATATATTGTCAATATTTCAAAGATACCAGTGTTCGAAGATCAAGACAGCAAAAGCCAACCCTAATGGTTACAGAACACCAAGAGACCTATGTATGTGCACAAGCCAGTGTGTGTACGAGACGAGCGTGTCTCTGCATTTTTCTGGAAATTTCTGATCCTTTCTGTAATGTGATAATGTGATAAGTCGTAAACATTTGTACAAATATTTTGTAAGTAATAAGTAGTGTAAATAGAGTTGCTGTGGGTATGTATTTTCCTGCTCCTTTCCTAAGTTATGCTGGTTTTTCTGAAGTACTTTGCACTTCTCAGATCAGCCTAAAATCCCAATGAGATTTTATGTTTAAGAGCTTATGCAATGAGCAAATTGGAAAACTTAGTGGCCTGCTTCTTTAGAAGACCACTCAGTATTCTGAAAAAGGGACTTTCATTTTTTTAAAAAGTTGCAAATGCATTTACTAAAAAGTAACATACAGAATGTAAGCATCATGCATCTCATTTTAGCTAAATAATACAATGCTAAAGATACAGTAGGTATGTTAATAATTTGCAGTTTTAATGATGGAATGAAATGCGGAACTGAACAGAAATGTATGTTAAGATAAAATAATCAATGGAAAATGGGACCTGAACACAGCACATCTTTTATTGTCCCATCACTCCCAATTGTGGTGCACTCTCTTCAGCTACGAACCATATTTTTGTTTTGTTTTGTTTTGTATCTCCTTTGCACTTTGCTCCTTCAACTCAGATCAAGCAAAACTCTTGGTCAATTCTTCCTCAGCGTTCCCTAGATTTCAAGCTAAGGGAAGCCTCTCATAATGCTTATTCACTGATAACTCTAAATAAATATGCAAATACACACTAGAATGAAAGAAAGAAAGGGAGGAAAGAGAAAAGGGGAGAAGAGAGGTTGTGAGAGAAGGAGGAGAAAGGGAAGGAAGGGGAGAGGAGGGGAGGGGAGGGGAGGAGAGAAAATAAAATAAAATAAGATATTTTATTTTAGATAGATAGATGATTTTTGTTCTTCAAGGAATGAAAAATATCAGGAGAGTAATTTACCTCTTTACTGATTAAACAACCCAGGAAAAATACCTATTATTTAATGAGTGATGGATTTTGTTTGAATACGAGATTGATGTAAATTAGAACTTTAGGTTTCCAGAGATTAATTTGGGTTCTGCAAACCTTAGCATTGCAGTTTTAAACTGCATTTGTATGAAGATGAGAATGACAAAAATGCCAATTGTGTCATTAAATATTAATTCAGTATTAATTCATTTTACTGATTCCAGGTATAGATTCTTCTCTTATTTGTAGAATGGTTAATGGATCTCATATCCAAACTGTCCCTGAACAAAGAAAACTGCGTAAAGGGCTTCATCCTTTTCATTACAGGGTGTAGAAATTCTGAACCACAAAAAGTATAATTATAAATATTAATTTAAAAATTGAAAAGGGAAGAGCTTTAATATTTGTACAATTCCAGGCAAACATACTATCGGATCCTCACCAGCTACTCAGCGTGTTTTCTTAAGCTTTTAAAATATAGACACTTATTACAAAACACTATCACTGTATAGAACAAATCAGAGAAAAACTACAGGTAATAGGGTAAAATGTACATGAAATCTAGCACAGAACTTGTCACACACTGACTAATGAAAAAGATGCTGAAGAAGTAAATTAGAGAAATCCACATTTCTACAAAAAGTGTTTGCTACACTCTATCACAAACTTCTGAAATAGTCTTCTCTAGTCTTTTATTCTTAACAATAAAAGAACTGAAGACAATGTAACTACTTACTCCCCAAAGTACTACTTTATGTAGTTTGTCAACTCATCTCACTTTGTTGATGAGCATTAGATGTCAACTCAGAGTACTTCTCCTTGCCCCGAAAGGAAAATTGTGAGCAGGCTTGTGAAGATCTTCTCAGACATGCTGCTTTAATCTTTGGTACACAGACGAATAATTGAATACCCCAATCATTACTGTATTTTGACTCTCTTTTAGTTTTGGAATTTAGATTAGTATCACTCACCTTGGGGCTTGTCAATCTGCTTTTAGCACTAGAGAATAAGCCTAGCTTAGCTTAATGTTTAAATAATGGATGACTGATTACAAAACAAAACTCAGAAACACTATATACCAATTATAATTTAATTCACATTCATATTTGTGAATTTTGAGGCATGTCAGCAAGATAATTAATATAGCAGTTAGTTCTTATTCCTCTTTTAAAAATAGAATTTATTAGTAAAAATATAAAATTTGTATATAATTACTAAAATGATAGAAGTAAGAGTGTTTCTTTTAGAAATTACAAAGTTTAAAATTTCGAGGAATAAATTGGTAAACTCAAACATACATTAAATGTAAACTATATTTATTGTATTTGTATTTTTAAGTGTAATGTTTTATTTACACATGACGCACAAAATTATACATATTTATGGGGTACCATTTGAAGTTTCAACACATTTATGCATTGCATTATGTTTGAACTGGGTTAAACTTAAATGTATCTATCTCCTCAAAAATTGGTAACCTCTTCAGATTCTTTCCCCTACCTCCCCCATCCCTCTCTCCAGCCTCTCCCAAGCACCATTCTCCTCTCATCTTCTGAGAGTTTATTTTTTATTCCAGATATAAGTTACATCATGTGGTACTTGTTTTACTTTATCTGATTTCTTTATGAAAGCAACGGTAAAATGATTAGTATCAATGTTATCCATGTTCTCATAGCTGCCACATTACCTAAATCACATTTGTTTAGTTTTTCATTATATAGCTTTTCTGTTTCAGTAGTTCAAATTAGCAAATATTTATCAAACTATTATTTATGAGATACTATTCTTGGTTTTGTTTTGGTTTTTGCGCAAGGATCAAACCCAGGTCCTTGCACTTGCTTGCTAGGCAAGCACTCTAACCGTTGAGAAAAATCCCCAGCTGAGATACCATTCTGGCGACTACAGCACTAAGGATAAGCAAAGAACTTCTGGGTCCTATTCTGTTGGAATTTATGTGCTTGTTAAATGAAAAAGTATAAAATACATAGAAAGATGCTGAATTCCTGAGAAAAAGGCTGTAAGTCAAGATTTTAACACATAACGAAATGCTATTTATATATATCCTTTAACTCTCTTAAATTCCTCTGGTTTTTGCACAGAGCAAATATTTATTATTTTGTCCTTATTTAAAATATATTTGGATCACATGACGAGGCTCACTTTCCTGGTATTGGTCACTCATTTGTATAATCTGTTTCTCAGTTAGGGAGAAATCGAGTTCTTTAGGTAATCTTAGCATATAAGAGTACAGGCATGCAAATTGTTTATCTAATTTTTCTAATATAGTTTACACAAATCCTTTCTAAAATGACACTATCTGACCTTTAATTATAAGTATGAACAATATATGTTTAGGTTATTGTTTATAAACAGAAGAGACTTTGTAATTAAGTCAAAGTATATAGCACATTCTAAGTGGCCATTGTTTTACTTTCAAAATGAGAGAGTGAAACAAGTTTTATGATTCTTAAAAAAAAAGTATACTATATTATAGCAAGTAGCTATAAGTCTTATTTCATCATTTACTCAATCATGATCATTTTGGAAGGATAATGTGTTGAATTTACACTGCTTACACTTTATTTTGCACAGCTATTTTATTAATTTTACTACAATTTGAGGGACAACTCTTCTGAATATAGCTTTTAATCCGGACCAATTAGTTTGGCAATGAATAATTATACATCCTTCAACACTCTTAAATTGCATATTTACGAAAAAATATACAAGTCTGCAAAATACAGTGTTGCAAAATCATGCCTTTTGAATTGAAATTTCCATTTTTTTTGTTTTCATTTGAACATTTTTTGCTTAATGGAAAGGTTGAACAATGGTCTTTATGAAACAAATACATTTTTAATATTATGGTTTCCGCAACAGAAACTTTGTCATGTTGATAATGTTATCTAATTTGACAGTGATTTTAAACTTGTAATTAAATTTTCTAGGTATCAGTATTGTTGCCTTTTTAAAATTATTGCAGCAAATATATTGCAGAGTACAATTTACGCATTAGAAATTAACTGTGTACTCTTTAATCTACCAGTCTTAATTTTTTGAATTAAAGAATTTATGGATCAGTTTCTTAGGCTTTAAAATTTCAACTGTTATATAACAATGCTTTGATTCTTAAGAGAGAATTCCCAAAAATGTGTTCTGGGTAGGGAAAGATTTGAATTAATATATGTAATTATGTCTCTTACGGATAGCAAAAGAAGAGAAAGCAGCTTATTCTACGGAAAGACTACCAGAATAAAGGATCCATCACAATGTAATGAAGTCTGACCTCTTCCAGATTACCATTTCCATTGCTGTCCCAGATTACCAGTTCCCTGTACATAATACTCCCTGAAAAAAACATAATACTCCCCGATCAGTTAAAGTGTTCCCTATTCTCTGTCTCCCCTTCTTTTTATGACTAAGAATATCTATATCGTGTAATTCATTATCTATGTCAGATTTTCTAGTATCTCTACTTTTATCAATCTTCTCAACTTCCTCAATAACTAGTTTCCGTTCCCTTTTTCACACTCCTCCTGCCTATTATGTTTTCAGTGTATATACTGTAGGTATATTTGGGAAACATAGAGAAGTAAGAATATTAACTCAGATTTTCTTGCCTTCAAGCAAATAACTGTTTACCCTGGAGCTAGAGAAGGTCAAGTCTTAATACAAGTATGCACAGCACAGGTGCTATGTTATTTCTTCACCTTTCAAAGATGGTCAACAGTGATGGCAACTACAGCATGAGGAGAAAAGGGAGAATTTACCTGAGGTCTTGGGACGGTTCTGCTCTGATATGAGGCGTCTCCACGGAGTGACCAAATACTGCTCCCTCAGTGCCTGCAGGCAACAGGAACACAGTAATCAGAATAAACAAGTCCAGAGACACATTGGGATTCCTTTCTGTCTTTATGCATCAAATATTCTTCCCAAAATGGGTAAACTGCAAGCAGCAGTAGAGAAAATAAAAGAGGAATATTGGAAAAAGCATACAAGTAGTAAAGAGCTGAAGAAGGTAAATTTAAAAGTCATTGTTAATTGCTTTTAATATTACATCGTCATTTCAGATTGAGTCAGAGCTTCCAATTTCTGATCAAACGACAAAGATTTCTGTCCTTTCC
Source organism: Hystrix cristata (assembly GCA_004026905.1). NCBI lineage: Eukaryota > Metazoa > Chordata > Mammalia > Rodentia > Hystricidae > Hystrix > Hystrix cristata. Next base: position 106,799 of record PVJO010000399.1, on the reverse strand, counting down.
CTGCCTTGGTTCCCAGCTAGGTGAATTTCAGGGAGGGAAAGTTCATGATACTGACTTCTGTCTTCCTACAAAGAGCACAGCATAAATGAAAATGTAGAGGGTGAGCTCTAAGCATGTTTCCAGTTACTTAAAGGTGTCACATGGCGTTTAGCAATTCCCTCACATGCAGCTCTGTAGTGATCATCAAAGAGCAGAGAACCTGTCACACCACTTTGACCTCTCTGGAGTTTATCTCAACCTGTGAACACTTCAGCTCATTTCATTAGAGTTGCATTCATACGGGGTCATAGCTGTCTGAAGGGGTCCTGCACTCTACCATCTTTGATCAGTTGAGTGACACTGTCTAAACTTACTCCATTTGATTTTCCAGACTCCTAGAAGCTCTCTATAATTTAACTGAGAAAAAATAGGTTTTTCTTCTTAAAAATAAAGTGATTTTTTTTTCTTTTATAAAGACTATGATGCGGTTGGAGATTTAGCTCAGTGGTACATTCGTAGCAAGCACAAGGCCCTGAGTTCGAGCCCCACCTTCCTCCCCAAATACTCTGATGACAAAACTTATTAAAATAATTTATATAAATATCTTGGGCCTAATTTCCTGAAATAGCTTCTTGTTAGAATGTCATGTCTTCCCCACAAATGTCTTCCATGCTATTTTAATAATGAAATGAAATTCAAAACTATAAATTTAAACCTATAAAACAAATCTAATTTTGCTTAATATGAAGAAACGCTTACACTATATTTATTCAATAGGCAGCTATGTGATTGCCAGTAGGAGATTAGAGCTCACATTTCAAATTTCTTAAAAATAATTGGCTATACAGGAAAATATATTAGAACTACCTGATGATTCATTTGAATGACATAGTACAATTCCTCCACCAATGAATGCAATCATTATGCCTCACAACATGTACTAATAAAAATTTAAAAAGACATTTGTGGACATAAACAAATAAGTAAAATACAACAGCACAGATTTTAAACTTGAATAATAGAGGAAAAGATCTTCTTTTTCAAAGATTGTGACATATTTGATCTATATTATGGTTCTGAGGGGGAAATTAAAAAGTTCTGTTGCAGTCCACCCCTCAGGTTACAGATTTCACTCTATAACCTAAAAGCCACAGATATTTGTTGGACTTTTACTGAGTTTAATATTTTTTTCCTAATGAAACTCTGAAGAGTATATAGTGCTTATTCTTGTAATTATTTTCACAAATTCAGAACAATTATTTCTTTAAGGGTTTTGCCTTTTGACGTTTTGTTAGGTACTTTATTTCTGAAAGTGGGAATTCCTTAAAAACAGGTCTTTAAATGTAAAACAATAGTTTTAGGGAAAGCTCTAATTCTTTGATTATGCTGGGAGTGGCATTTGAAAATATTTTCAACATATAAAACTCCGTATCTCCAGGAGAGAGGCTTTGACATTTTAATATAAAATACAATATCCATATGTGCTAGTTATCCATGTGCAAAGTTCATAAACTCATTTCCACTCTTGTATGATTATGATAATTTCCCAGACAAGGTGACTGGAATATAATAAATGAACAGTGGCAATATTTATTTTCATGGCATGGATAGTAATTTAGCACAGAATATATTGATGAAAGAGAAAGTAGAATGTTCTCAAAAGTTTAATATTTCAGTGAGGATTAAGAAGTTATGGAGGTCACAATTCTAAATGTTAATATTGCAAAATACTGATGATTTTTTAAAAATTCTTAGAAATTAAATTATAATACCATCACCCGTGGGGCTCAACTGAATGAATTACCATAAACAACTACCTTAACACAGGCTTCTAGGCAATGAAACACTTACTTTTGCCCTCCCCATTGGTGCCAAATTCCCCAAAATTAAAGCTGTTCTTATATGACTTTTTTTTTTTTTTTTTTTTTTTTTTTTTTTTTTTTTTTTTTTGGTGCTGGGGATCGAACTCAGGGCCTTGCACTTGCAAAGCAAGCACTCTAACTACTGAGCTAAATCCCCAGCTAAAGATGTTCTTAAAGGGTGGCGAAAAGCTACATGAAATGGATAAGTACTTTAACATCAGGAAAAAAAAAATCAAATATCAAAAATAAATTTCCCATGTATCAGGAAGTTTTAAAAATATCATACCCTTAGGCTGGCCAGGTTTGACAAATAAAAACGTAGGACATTGAGTCAATTTGAAATTTCAGATAAACATCAAATCATTTATAGTATAAATATTCAATGTTGCAGAGATATATATTAAAATAATTTGAGTATTCAAATAAAAAAAAAAACCAAAATTCAAATAAATTCCAAATGAGTTGAGCACTATATACTATATCTAGTAATCCTAACAACTGCTCAATATTCATTTGCTACAGACTACAGATCCGATTTATTCTCTCTTCAGGAAAAGATTGTGTCACAAAGTCTCACAGGGTAAGCTATAGAAGCCACAGATATCAAAGAGGAACACAGATACACAAAGGACAAAAATAACACAGACACTTACCAATATGTGTATTTATTTAAACTTTTATTGAATAAATTATAGTTTTTTATTGTTATTATACAATGGCACATTCTTCTTTACTGTTTCAGAAAATAGAGATATGGTTTGTGATCCTACTTTATATTTAAAAATGATTTAACACATTAACTAGGATTCTACCCTTTAAAAATCCCTAATGAAAATGAAAAAGAGCCCTAATTTTTTTTTTTTTTGTGTGGGGGCGGTTCTTGGGTCTTCAACTCAGGGCCTTGCACTTGCTAGGCAAGCACTCTACCACTGAGCTAAATCCCCAACCAAGCCCTAATTGAAAAAAAAAAAAAAAGACCCCCCAAACCAGTAAAACCCAGGTGTGGTGGCGCACATCTATAATCCCAGCACTGGGGTGACTGAGGCAGGAGGATTGCAGCAAGTTTAAGGCTGGCCTGGGTTACATAGTGAGTTCATAGCTACCCTGGATTACATGTCAAGACACTGTCTCAAAAGCCAAACCAAATCAAAACAAAACAAAACAACAAAAAATAGTAAAAATTTAATGTAAGGGTCCCTCATGATACAACTACCTATTTTAAATGAAACCAATACTCAAATCTGTAGTCTAAATATTCTGCCCTAGCTATTCCTTACCAGTTCCTTGGCATTAATACATACTATGGAAATTATTTTCCCATAAGACCCAGCACACACACACACACATACACACACACACACACACACACACACACACACACGAAAGAAACCAGAAAGGAGCCAGAGAAGGGAACAAAGGAAGCAAGAAAGGCTGAGATACTTCACACTGAAAGAAGGCTGGATGGAACACAGAACATCGAATTAGATTTGAAAAAAAGTGTATTTGTACTGTTTTCAAAATGAAAACTAATAGCCTTTAGTTTTTCAAGAAAATAAAACATGATCATGAATATTTACGACTTTGGTTAGGGGAAGGAGAGAGACAGAAGTCACTTCCACGTAAAGGTCAGTGTGGAGATTCTTTTACAGGAGGAATTCAGAATCCACGTGTCAGAACATGAGAACTTCCCCTGCCAGCCCCTCTTTCACGACAGTTCAGAAGAAACTTAGGAAATACTTAAAATTTTAAATTTAGATTAATGATGAAGACCAGGCCAAATGTATCAAGATCTCAAGGGGCAGAAAGATTCCTATTTATTATCTTTGCATGTGAACCCACATTAGTTAGTGAACGGATTAAACTCATTTAGAAAGTCTTGATTCCCCCTTATTTACATCTGTCGCCCCAAAATTTAAACTTGTCGAATCACAGATTAGACCATGAACCCTATTGCTCCATTCCCAGGTCTCCTCTAATTTGTTTTTTTGATATTTGGCAAGTAATTAAAGCCTCCGATTCTTGTTTACAAAGGAAAGTTCCGAAAAACGCAACCTGCAGGGGACCTTCTATTTTAACAGTTATAGTTATATGACTTTTCAACCCGTGAAAATGCGTGTAAGTCTTCCCATTACTCCCCAGATACAGCTGGAAATAAATTCGCTCCTAAAACTGAACAGAGAGTAAATTATTTTGGGGTATGGATGGAATAATCACTTAGGAAAATTCATTAATGCCCTTTTATTCATTAAAAGAGTTCCTCTAAGCTAAAAAGGTACTGTCGTCCATTAAACAATGAAACATCAACCGATTTCGACATATGCTATATACCTCATTTGCATTATTTAGCAGTACAAATGGTGTTTTTGCTTCCAGCTAACTTCCAAAAATACAAACTATTCACTGCTCCAGTAATCTCACCAAACCTATTGCTACCTCCCTATACACAAATTCTATAATTATTTTCGTAAACACTTCTTTGCCCAGTCTTCACTACTTTGGCAATCTGACATCATCCACCACCTTAGTCTTTTACTCACCTATGACAGAATTTATTAATTTCCACATTTTTTAAGAAAAATGTGAGCTCATCATTATCTGAACATACAGTTTTCAAGACTTCAACCCTCATTTTTAACCTATCATATATATTTTGGAACTTTATGTTAATTGTATATATTTCTTCACTTTCAGGCAAAAAAAAAACATTAAAAAATGATATTCATCACATGCTACTGGGTTCTTGTGCACAACACTGCCTTACAGATATGATTCATAAACTTTGATAAATATCAAAATTTTTAAGGACGTTCTCCTTAAACACTTTAGTCTTCCTTTTTTAGAAGACTAGTTTGATTTATGGAACCACTGTATCCCACAGCCACGTCAGAAGCTGAGGAAGCACACTTGAGATGGCTTTGATGTTCAGCTTCCTTCTCGCCACACTCCTTGCTACAACTTTCCTATCACTACTATTTTCTGCTGGCAATACTCTACTGCTACCAAATAATATTCTAACAATCAAAGTTGACTTAAAATGCTTTGGGAATACAGTTGTCTATATAAATCATGCCCAAATTCCCTAGTAGGACTTATTGCTTAGGAGTTCTGTGCATTTTGCACTTCAGTAACAATAAAAATCTGACAAATTTTGAAATGTTTGTGGGCCGTCAGGGATGTACTTCATTATCCCAGTTTTTCCACTCTCTACCCCTCCACACACCCTTTGGCCGGTCATCTCTACTCATTCTTCAGGAACTGATTTTAGATTATTAATTTTATCTGTGAAACTCTTTTATAGTATCCTTGCAACTCCTTTTCCCTTGGGCTGGATTCCTAGGTCCTCCTGAAAATTACTCCCATAACATATATAATAATTGCAATGCGCTTTTCTAAGAGTTCCTTAAAGTCAAGGACTTTACCTTATTCAAAATTGTGTGCTCAGTACTCACTATGGATTCTGATACATAATAGATGATCAATAAGTGAAAGAAATAAGAATGAAAAATAAAAGCATGAATCAATGGTTTTTCCTATTATATAATTGGTAGGTAAAGTATACTAAATTTATGTTTAGTACTGTAACACAAATTTGGTTTTTAAAGTAAGAAGATGAGCTGAATATATTCAAACTCTGACTATAAGTCAATTTTGACTTGTTTAGTAAAACAACAAAATGTCACTAAACACATCTTTCTGGTGAAAACAAGAGAAATCAACACTATACTGCTCATTTGAGACTGGTGGATAACTGCTAAGTTTTCTAAAAAGGAATGTATTTCAAAACCCCTTTACTTTTAATTGAGCATTTTTAATAATCTACAAATATCACAGGACATTTATGATTGGATGGCAAATCATGTTTTCTTACCCAATTCTAAAGGTTTGCAAAAGGTAAAAGTTTTAATAAAATACTATATAACCTCAAACTGATGGAAAACTTACGATTTGTGACAACATGGATGAAACTAGAGGACATTATGTTAAATGAAATAAATCAAGCACAAAAATATAATAGTATCTGATGTCATTAATATGTCAAATATTTTAAATTCTCATAAAAGCACAGTAGAAAACTTGTCACTGGAAGCTAGGGTCAAGGAAAGGGAGAAGAAAAAGGGAAATATTATTCAAACAGTATAACATTTTAGTTAGAGTGAAGATATAAATGTCAGAAAATAAATTATTTACTGATTGAATGAGAACTTCACTATTTTGGTGGACGCCACATCTAGGAGACAGTAAACGTCTAATATTCCCAGTGGTGTTTATCAGAAACCTGAACATTATGTTTAAAGGAAATCCAAACAGAATAAGTCATTAAAGCTTTGCAAAACTCATAGCCACTCTAATCATCCATAGTTTTCAAGCAAGTTGAAGGGTCTTTGAAATTCCTGTATCATTATGCCTACAATATGTATTATATTTGTGTAATCTAATTATATACTACACAAGTCTCTAAAGATGATAAGCTACGAAAACAAGGCCTCAGGGTTTAGTTTTCATAGACACCAGAACTGCTAATAGATTTGGTCTTCTACATTTCTAAAATCCCTTGAAATATCTTGCCACTGACTGGTTGAACAGACATGCAATATTTTAATATGAAGTGTTCATTTTTTTTCCAGAAAGCGTAAGTTATGATACATAAACAAATACACTTGTGTTTATATACATATTATAGCATCTCTCTAGAGAGAACAAGACCCAAATTTTTATTGGGAATCCTGCAAATGGTCCTAAAATAAAACTTCATTCTGATACTTTTCCAGAGCATTGGAAAATAATAAACTTGATACCCTAAGAACTTAAGAGTATGTTCGTTACAAAACCCAGAGAAGGTCTCCATAAGAAGGGACATTTATTTGTTCTTCAATTATGTTGAATAGCTTTGCTGGATTCAGTAATCTAAATTGGCAGCTATTTTCCTTCAGAACTGGGAATACATTATATCTTACCTTTGTGCCTTTGAGAAAATTTGCTGAGAAGTCTGCTGTTTTCAAATGGGTTAAAGTTTATAAATGATTTGGCGTTTTTCTCTTGTAGCTTCCAAAATCATTTATTTGTTCTGAAGTCCTGACATTTTAACTATGATATGATCTGAGTAGCATCTTTTCTGGTGATGTGCATTTGGAGTCCTAAAACAGTTTGTCTATATTTTCATGATTTCTTATTTTTTCCTCTATCATTGTCTACATGCAATGATTCATCACCATTATCTTCAAGCTCTAAGGTTCTATCTTCTTGGTCAACACTTCTGATAAGAATTTCCACTAAATTTTTTTTATTTTTCTTATTAATCTTTTCATTTCCAAGGTTTGTTCGCCTTTTCTTCCGAATGTCTCTTTATCAAATATTCTTTCATATCTTGCATCAAATTCATCTCCACTATTGGTGGGAATGTAAATTAGTAGAGCCATTGTGAGGCTCGGTGTGGAATTTCTATAGAAAAGTATAAATTGATTTACCACTTGATCCGGCTATCCTACTCGCAGACATATTCCCGAAAGTGTTAAAGCCGGCACAGTATCGAGACACCTGAATAGCCCTGTTTATTGCAATGCAGTTCGGAATAACCAAGCTAGGGAAACAGTGTAAGTGCCTATCAACAGAAGAATGAATAAAGACAATGTAGTGTATACACGTAGTAGAATATTATTCACCCACAAGGGAGCATGAAATTATGTCATTTGCAGGAAAACGGATAGAACTGGAGACCAGGATGCCAAGTGAAATAAGCCAGACACACAAGGTCAAATATCAAGTTTTCTTTCATGAAAAAGAAGAGAAAGAATTTGAAATTAGAATGGAGACTCTTAAAGAAGAGTAAGAGTAGTGGAAGACAGGTGAGGAGAGGGAAAGCTGGTAATTGGGAATGACTGATGTACGTTCTATGCATGTACAATTATAAAAAAGTAAAACATGCTACTCTATGTAACTAATATGCACCAATTTAAAAGATATATATTAGATATAAAACCTTGTGATACACAATTTAAAAAGGAAATTTAAGGACTCATGTTTACTAATGTGCGCAAATACCAGTATCATAAAAAAAATTAACATGCCGAAACCAGCAACAAATTAAGAAATATCGGAACCATTTTTTTAGGATATAGCACATAAATATGAATTTGGTTCATCACAAGAAAGTTGATTAATAAAATTTATTATGGTAATTTTTTGATAGAGGCTATTATATAATCATCTGAAAAGATTTAGCCAAATCATAAAAGAAAGAGCCTTTGCTGAATTTTTGATGTTGAATGTTTCCAAAGGTCCATGCATTAAAATGTAGATCTTGGGGGGTGGGGCTGAGTAGAGGTCTGCAGATCACTGGAGGCGGGCGCCACAAGGATTGTGGGAACATGGCCGCTCCATCTTTGTTTGCTGGCTCAAGAGGAGAGCGGTTTGCTTCAGCACGTGCTCCTTGCCATTACCACCCAGCACCACTACCAAAGGGTTTGCGTGATCCTGGGCTGGAACCCCAAACTCTGAATCACAATAAACTTTTATTTTTATAAGTTAATGATAACAAGTATCTCATTACACTGCTGGAAAGCTAATGCAACCTTGTTTCAAGATTAACATCAATATTGATTAGCACCACTCATGAAAATAGGAAAACGATTAAACTTCCTCTCCCTGAGGGAGTCATTAGCAATAATATTTGTAGCAACCTGTAGTCTATTGGTGACACGTTAAAATGGTAACATTTCATTTAAGGTATGATGTAATTTCATCATTTCGCTTTCTAGATTCACTTTGAGTCTGCACAGTACTGTAATTCTCATCTTACTACACGAGAGATAAGGAAGGGAAAATGATATTTAAGAAAACATATTTTTTTGAAAATGCTATTTAAGGTAGCATAATGGTCATGCCTTGAAGAGAATATGGTTTTCTACCCAAAAAATTCCAAATAAATGTACATCAAGTTTAATAGATTACTGAGAATTATTTGGCTTGAGACCATATTTAACAAAAGTTGGGACCTTTTTATGAAATGAATAGTTAAATTTAATGAAAGCACATTAAAAATTTTCAAATATGTGTGAGTATAATATGATCATGTATAGGGAGATCCTAACCTGAAGTTGTTAATTTCCCTTCCCATGAAAACCCAGTGAGATTAAAGACAGTATTTGAGGTGCTGGAGGGGCTGTGGAGAAAAAGGAACCTTTCTCCACTGCTGGTGGGAATGTAGACTGGTACAACTGCTATGGAAATCAGTGTGGAGATTCCTCAGGGAACTAGGACTAGAGATTCCATTTGACCCAGCTATTCCCCTTCTTGGTATCTTCCCAAAATTATTAAAAGCATCATACCGTAGCAATATATGCACCCCCATGTTTATAGCAGTACAGTTTGTAATAGCTAAATCTTGGAAACAGCCCAAATGCCCATCAACAGCAGAATTGATAAAGAAAATGTGGTTCTTCTATACAATGGAGTACTACTCTGCGATAAAGAATGATAAGCTTGAGATATTCCTAGGTAAATGGATGCATCTTGAGACCATACTCCTAAGTGAAATAAATCAGACACACATGTTTAAATACCACATAGTTTCTCTGGTGTGAGAAACTGAAAGTGTAAATAAAGACTAAAATGTATTATATTGGGAAAGGGAGGAAAATGTCCAAATGGGAAAGGGAACAAGGGAGGGGGAAAGGAACAGAGGGACAAGAGAAATAAGAAATGGAAGGAAAAAATGGAAACAAAGCTTTTGTAGATAGGGAGGGAGGAGGGGGTGAGGGGAGGGGAAGCGGAAAAAAAGAAGCAACAAGATATGTCATGTACAGGTACAAATCTCCAATGATGAATGTTATCACCATGTACATCCAAAATCTACCATTAAAATAAAAAAAAATATTTGGGGGAAAAAGATAAGCTGATTCTACATATGTATAAGAGAATATTAATGATAAGAAGGCAATATGAGTATCTCCCCCAAATAAAAATAAGCAGAATTTCCTGAGTAGTTAACAATGCACTGTAAAATTTTAATAATTAACTCACGGTAACTGTGATAGAGTTAATGTAATAGATGACTGGCTTAAAAGATATAATAATAGACTCATAATGGCTTAAGAGAGAGTTCCCAGAAACACAATGCCAGATATGTTTAAATTAAAATTTGACTTATGGCAAAGTTACTTATTGAACACAAATGATGAAACAAATAGTTAATCAATAGATGATAATAAGGTAATTGTTTACACAAATAGGAAAGGTTAATTATATCTATTACCATATGCAAATTTTTTCAGCTGAACTAAAATGTGAAACATTAAATTACAAAATGTGTAGAAGATAATATAGGAGAGCACCTTTTTTGTGTTGAGTTACAGAAGGATTTCTCACAGAGGAAGGCAAAATTAGATATTCGATGCGTTAAATAAAACAATTGATGCTTAAGAACGACATCACACACCCACTTATCCCCTCACACACAAAAGACCATCTTTGACCTTCAGATATTTGCAACACAAGTACAGTAGTTACAAAGGTTTTTTTTTTATCAAAATATACAAAGAACTCATAAAGATAATAAAAAGATAACCAATAGAAAGAGAACCAATAGAAAATTATGAAAAGTCTGAAGAGATACACCAGAGATCATAAACAACTAGCCATCTCAGAAAGGCGACCTTTACTCGTCATTTATCAAAACAAAGCCTTTTGGTCTTGGAAAAATGTCAACAAAAATGTATTTCTTACAAGATAGCAAGGATAAATCCTTAAGTGAAATATATATACTGTTAAGAAAGCAATTGATAATTTTTTCGTCAGTGAAAAATATACTGTAACCAAAGTCTAAGAACGCAAAGTACCCTCTACCCATGCACAACTGACAATTAGCAGCCACAAAATATAAATAACTCTTACAAATCAATAAGAAAATGACAAGCAATTCCCTATTAAAAAAAAAAAAGATCAAAAATATTATCTCGCATCTCATAGAAGAGGAAGCCTGAATGGCCAACATGCTAAAAAAAAATTCCACCTTACTATTAACCAGGAATTATAACAGAAACACAAAGATATATAATTATATTTGAATCTTTTGAAATAACCAGGACAGAAAAGTTCTCATGGATGAGATAAAAGGCTATTCACGACTATTTTCAACTTGAGGCTCATAGTAAATGGGTGCCATTACAAAGATGTTTGGAAAGTGACCCCTTTAAAGTATTTCTGACTCTTATCAAAAGAGAATTGTCACTGAAATAAAAAATAACACTTTTTTGAAGTAGTGCACTGTTTATTTAAGCTAATTATTTTAAAAAAGCAAGTCTTACCAAATTCCCATGCTTGTTTTGAATTATAAAGATTTTTGTTGTTAAAGTGACTAAAATCACACATGAAGAAAGAAAGTAGATATCAGGCTTGGTTAGACAGTTTCCTATTCAGTTAAATTACTGTGTAGCAACGTTTATTTTTTCAGATCACTGTACAAAGTGACATAAAGTATATGGTTTTTCTAAGACAGTAATGTTACAGAGTACATACACAAAATAGAAAATTTGAGATGCCGCTCAATTTGGTGTCTCACTAGTAAAGTGACATTGAATAAGGCATTAATTTTTGAAATATTAATTTTCTCTTATGTAAAATTAAAAATATGTTCATAGTGCTGTGTAAAGTTATAAAAGTATTACATTTATATACATACCTATGTTATGCTACTATTTTTACTTTATAATTGCTTGGTGTTGTTGGTATATCTGATATCAGTTTAAAAGACAGTGATTTATAATGATTCAGGGATATAAAATATTCATTAACTGCTAATGGGTGTCAGAAATGAAGAAAACCTTTAAAAGTTTATGCCATTTGATAAAACAACACAACTTCAAGGCATTTATCTTAAATAGGGTGCTATTTATGTACATAAAATTTTGCCACAAGGAAGTCGAGGATAGCTCTGTGAAAGTACATTTGATTAAGTCAAATATTTAATGATATGGAATTATTGACTAAACTGTCATGGTTCAACAAAATGGAATACTTATAATAATTTAATATATTATACATTACTACTGAAGGGATTCATGATTGCTAAACAGACCATATTAAACTGGGACTAACTGGTAAGCAATTAAAGTTAATAGGCCTTTGTAGGACTTGCTATAAGATGAAGAAAATCACTTTATTAATACATAACACTAAATTAACAATGATTGGATAAACAAAATGTGATATATGTGTGTGTGTGTGTATATATGCACACACACATATATATATGACTACTAAAGAAAGCCATGAAGACAAACTTGAGGCATTTGTAGGAAAAATGGATACACCTGAAAAAAATAATACTGAGTGAAATAAAACAGGTACACAAGCTTAAATACCATCTAGTATCACTCATCTGAGTGAGACAAAATGTAAGCAAAGAAAATGGTAAAGGATGGATAGAAATGGACAAGGGGACAGATCTTGTTCAATAGGGAAACAGTCCAATGAAACAAGGACGAGGGGCAAGGAGGGGAAGGGGAAGCAAGAGGAATAAAGACGCACCATGTACAGGATCCTAATAACGCTAATCAATGTAAATATATGCCATGACATGAGCTAAGACAAATAATATCAACTAGCATATTAAAGGAGTTAGGGGAATCAGAGGAGGAGGGTGGAGGGGAGGGAATGGGAAGGCAATTAGAAAAAAAAATAGCTGTACTTGGTACATGTAACTACTCCCCAAGATGACCGTAAACTTCTAGAATTGCAAACATTGCTAATAAAAAAAACAACTGGCATATGTAAGAGAAGAATATATGCCAGTTTTAATAAACATAATGATTTCCAACATTTTTGACCACTTACTGTGTTTCAGATACCATACTTTACCTGAATCAGCTCTCCTTAATTCAATGAATATCCATTATTATCATAATATTTTATAAATAAGAAATGAATGGCTTTGATACCTATTAACAAAATTGCCTGAGATTACTCTTCTGGAAAGCAGCGAGGTCATAGTGCCACAGGCATGCTCCTAATCACCACATCCTGAAGCCTGCCAGTAATTTCTGTCCAGTCTGCTCCTTATCTAACTAAACTTCTTTCTCATCATACTCTTCAAAACAGCTGCACTATCACGCAAATGAACATTTTGTGTTCAGTGATGAGCTCCCATTGTCCAAGACTTATTTTGTTGAATAATTCTTTTGTCTAATTCCTAATGGGCTGGAGTTAAATATTTCTATTAGTACTTTCCATCAAAACAGTAATTCAAAAATACTTGCTAGTTGCTGTGTGTTAAATTCAAGATAGAGCTTATAATAATTAGAATATTAGCATACATATTACATGTCTCAGAACTTCATCCTGTTGCCGATTTTTTAAAAATTGAAACATTCTGGCCAGTGTCATTTCTGTTATTTAAAAAATAGTACATTTCATCATCATCTCTCAAAAGCACGAGCATTCTTATATATTAAAATAATTAGTGCTCTAAATTGTCTGATTTCTAGGCAAAATTATAATTATGTTTATGTACTTACCTTTTAAATGCTTTACAAAAATAATATAGGCTTTCAAACAATAAATAAAATAATATTGGCTTTTACTTTGCCCATGTATATGCTTATCCTAATGATTTTTGTTTATATGGCTTCGATTTACCATCTAGGGGCATTTCATTTCATTTTAGCTTGAAGGGATCCCTTTAGCCTTTCTTACAAGGGGGATCCTAGTGATTAGATATTCTTTCAGTTACTAAACTTTGGCAATGTCTAAAACTTCCTTCATTTACTAATAAAAGCTTGTGGGATATATAATTTAGTGTAGACAGTTTTGTCTTTCGGCAGTTTAAGTATGCCGTTCCCATTGTATTTTGTCATGGACAGTTTTTGATGAGAAATCAATCATTCCCTAATACATGACAAGTCTTCTCTCTTTGCTGCTTTAGAAATTAGTTTTGATTTTTATTTTCATCACTTTGGCTATAAAGTGTCTCAATTACCTTTGAGTTCATTATACATGAAGTTTATTAAGCTTCTCAAAAATATATATGTATGTCTTCACATTTGAAAATTTTACAGCTGTTGTTTTTCATGTATTGTCTGTTGCTCTCTCTTCCTGGGCCCCTGTGTTGCGTGCATTGGTGTGCTTGACAGTGCCTCGTAGCTCTCTTAATTTCTTTTCACTTTGTATTATTTCTTATTTTTTTATACTCCAAAGAATCCATAATTTCCATAGTCCTGCATTCATATTTGCTTATTCTTTCTTCTACCTGCTTAAATCTGCTACTGAGCTCCTATTATGAATGGTTCATATCAGTAATTGTATTTTTCAGCTCCAGCATCTGTTTGCTTCTGTATTATCTCTTTATCAGTATTCGTAGTTTGGTCATGCAACATCTCCCTCATCTCTTTTCATTCTTTGTACATGTTTTCTCTAGGTTTTGAGGATTCTTGGATAGCTGTTTTAAAACCTTTTATGTTTTAACTCATGTCTGGCTGATGTTTTGACAGATTTCTCTAAAGTTCACAAGCTAAAATGATAACAAAACAAAAAAAATCAAGTCTGGAACTAAATGAACAAAAAGCACTTCTCTCAGTCATCGCAGATGGACCCTGAACTTGGGCTTTCCTTCAACACCTAGCCGGGCTCCCTCTCAGCCTTGGGATCAGCCCTTGGAGAAAACCTGAAATCCTATAGGACTTCTCTGAGCATGTATCTTATTTGGGGGAACATACAGGCGTTTAAAGCAATCCTATATATGTGTACTTTTGAAATGTCCTAATTTCTACCCCAAAAAAGTCTCCTCAGTATTTGCTCTTGGTCTAGTTTATGTTTTCTTTCTTTTTTTTTTTTTTATTTTAAACCAAGAACATGTATTGGTACATTCTACATACATTGGTCACATTCATTACATTTATTCTGTACCTATACATGGTGCATCTTTAGTCTCAAAACCAGTTGCTTGTTAGTTCACCTCACAATGTTTTTGAAATGACCCCCACGTATTCTTCCTGCTTGTGACCTGCGTGCTGAAGTAAGCAAAACACAGATGAGCACCTTTTTCTTTCAGCACTTTTTCTTTCAGGTGGTCTTCCAAACAAAGTTCAAGACACAAGCAGAAATTTGTGATTATGACCTGGCCCTGCTCTGGGGACCAAAGTCCCACTTGGTGAACGCAGGTTTCTTTTGCTTTAAGAGCACCGCTGATCCAGACAGAGGGCGTGACAGGGCAAAGAAAAACACCATAGATTTCTGACCATTTTGAAGTAGCCTTTTTTAAAACTCAGAGTTCACTTCAATGCTGTGAACGTTTGACTTTTTTTCAGAGTTTTGAAAAAGTTATTTCTGATAGTTTGTGCTTGCTTTTGCTATTACCATAAGAGGATAAGAGTCTAGAGCTGCTTACTTTACCATTTGGCTGATATAAATCTCAATGTACATTTCAAAACTATCCTTACATTGTATTGAGCTATAAGGTTGTGTAGCCCAATTATACTTTTCCAAACACACATTGGCTGGTTAGTGAATATGTGTAGGTATTATAACACTAGAATACTGAACATATTACTTCTCATTTTGCTTTCCATTTCAGCTAGGTTCACCAGACTTCAGTAGACAAATATGCTTCTAGTGTGATGTGATCCAGTACATTACAATGTATAAAACCTGCTATTTCATATTCTTGAAATACTACTCCAGTATTTGTTTCCAATGTCTTTTATTTTCCTTCACAAGAACTTTTTTCAAAATATGAAACAAATGGAACAATAATAATATTTAAAAATCATTTGTATGAATAGCAATTATCAAATACTAAATTTGTGTCAGGTTTGGTCTTATTTTCATATATCTGTTTTCTTTTTCACGAAAAATATAGGTGTAAGTATTCCTCTTAATATCACTTTAATATTCAAGAAAAGATAGGTCTAGGAAAGAGTCAGTAATTTTCACAGTATGGGAGGTAAAATATTGACTCACCATCTCAGCCACAGATACTCACACCCTAACTCCTACAGATCGAACATACTATTCACATGAAAAACAGTACTTTGCAGATATAATTAGGGTTCCCAATCAACTGGCCTTGAATTCGAGAGTTATTCTTAGATTATCTAGGTAACCAGATAATAAAATCTAGCACCTAATAACGTGAAGTATTAAAAGCACATAACATTTTCCAGATGGTGACTCAAATGGAAATAAGAGAGATGTAGCAGATGGGAAAATGGAGAACTTTAAATCATGAGAGAAATTTAATGGGCTGCTCCTGCGGGCAATCCATTAACTTGGAAAGCATGGGGAGAATTATGCACAGTGTCTGGTAGCCAGTACCAAGCCCTGGTGGACAAACTACAAGGAAACTAAAAGCCTGCAAGAATCTCCAGTACATCATATTCTATAACCAATGTCTTTCTTAAACGTCACTATGATATACATCATTATACAATGGCGTGATTTATTACATCTCCTAGAGATTTTATATATCTAAGAACTGTAGCTATAAGAAACACTTTAAATATCATTTGGAAAATTTTCAAAGTCCTGCAGAAAGAAGTTATTATTGTAAATTGGCCCTCCTCTTTTTGACTTTCTTCACTTTTCACATTTCTACTACACAACTGTATTTTTTTTCTTTTTTTTACACAATTGTATTTTGAAGTTTTGCTTTAACAAAATAAAAATAGGAAACATTTTAATGAGAGCCTAGAAAAAAAAATAAGTCATGAAGAGGATTATTAGTAAAGTGTTTAGAAAAAAAAACAGCTTATTTTGTGAAAAAAAACAGCTTATAAATTGGATCATTTACAGTTTACATACTCCAAGAGCTGGTCAGTTTCTACCCAGAAATTTAGCAAGGAATTTGGGATAGCTCTGATTGGGATAGCTCAAGTTTTCGGTAAACTTGAGAAGCAACTACACAAAAAAGTTGAGTGGTTACTCAAAGTCTATAGATTGAAATACTTCACTGGAGAAAATTAAGTGATTGCACATCACTGTCCTCAGCAGTTGGTCTAATCCCATTTCTTCAGGGCTGCTTAGACAAAGCAGCTACATCTTGAGTGTCTCGGCTTTGGACGACACTGAGGAACAATGGCACTAATAGAAAAGTTGATTCCAAAGTTGACCTCATCACTGTGTGCTAATTTAAGAGACAAGAACAAGGAAGGAGAAGACTAACTAATAAAAACAAACCAGAAGATATTGATTTTTACCCAGCAGCATGGTGTTTAAAAGACAACTCTTCAGAAAATCCTTTCTTCTCTTGTCAAACAAGCAGTGAAACTTGTCTAGTCTCCTGATCATTCAATTAGAAAAGACACAAAGGAGCGGAGCTCTTGACAATCAAACAAACAACAGGGCACAAGGTCCATGCAGGGTTGGGTTTCACTATTCTTTTGTCTCCCTGTTTTAATTGCTACTCTAGGAAAAACAGACACATCCTTTCTTCTCAAGCGTTTTTCTACTTTCCCCCTTTCTCTCTTAGGCAAAAAACAGATCTAAGTCCAACTAACAGTTATTCTACGATGCTGAAGTCTCTCACTTTCTAATGCTCAATGACTTCTGACCGTGCATTTTTTGCTAAGTTAGTATCCTTCTTGGAATACAAATGGAAGTGCAGATTACAGTTGACTGATTCCACCTGAAAGCATTAAATTTAAGAGTCTTCTGCATCTAAAGGTTTATATCGTTCCTTTGTTTACTAAGTCTCAAAAGATAATTGCAGTAAGTAATATGTTTAGCCCACTGCAGGGAACACAAAATGAAAATAAGGTTTTAAAGGGCACATATATGAACTAAAATGTGAATTTCAGAGATGTCTTAAGGGCATGTTAAGGGAAAATAAGTATGCTTAGATTAATTCAAGCAAATTAAGTGGGGCATGTAGAGTCATAAGTGAAAAAAATTACAAATTTTGAGCAGATGACTATTCATCCCAGCAATAGAATATCCACTTTGGTGGTGCTCAGGTGTAAGTTTGACATTTTACTTCTACCCACTTGCATCCGTGGGGTATTTGAATACATCAGTTAAATTTCTGCTACTTTCTGGGTGGGGTAAATGTAGATATGGCGAGCTGCATGGCTCTGTGAATAATTTTAGTCATAAATGATTTTGCCGCAGATGTGTGGACATAAGTATTGTCTAAATAAATTCACCCACTTCTGTCACCCTCAAACAAAAGTCCGTTTATAAAATGCCATTGTTCGTAAATTATTGAGCAGGAGGGATACATTTGGATTCCTATGAATATTGCTTAAAAAGAAAACTTTCATGCTACAAACTTACAATTCTAGAATAAACCTTATGCAGATCTCTTGCCACATGTAACTTTGAAGTTTTTTCAGCACAGCTACCTAATTTATATGAAGCACCCTGGAGTCAGCATCTCTTTGTAGTGTTGTTTGTCAAATGGCTCAAGCATGGCTTTAAAGTATATGCAAGGTTACTAATCAATAGCTATGCCCTCAGATTGTATGCCATGCTATCCACAGTTTTCTCTTCTATGCATGTGAAATTTAAACTATGTATGCCTTTGATAGCTTTACTTTCATTTACTTTAGAAGTATTGCATGCAGGAATAAAACCGCTGTATAATTGGTATGTAGTAGTCTAGGAAGGTTTTAGCAGCCATTTGAGTGTGCAGATAGATATTTCTGTCCTGTGCGTCTGAGGGTATGCAGGTTTCTCCTTGAGAAATAGAAGCCTGATTTGGATATTGGGGGCAGTTCTAAGCAAACTAAAATACTTCCATTTATCGTTCATCTATTAATGACATGGAGCTCTTGGATAGTTGGATTAAAAGTCAGGGTTGATCGTACAGGCAATCTCACAGTCTTTGGTCTCAAAGCTATGTTTCAATCCTTTACAAAAATCTGCTTGGCTTCTGCAATTATGATCCCCCGAATGTATTATTTTATTATTTAGGACCTTCCAAAATTACATGATACAAATGTCTATTATGAAACTGATTAATAAAGGTGTCCGAGAAAATTGAAAAATACAGCATGGATTAAGATGATTATGAAGAATAAATACCTGGATATGTGTATAGATTTGAGACAGAGAAAAATGGAAAAGCAGAAAACAGAGCCAGAGTGAGATGCTTATTTATCTATTTATATAGCTAAACATATATACATCACACTCCACCATTCCACATTCAAACCCAAAGGAGGAACAAGAGACAGAGCAACTGGGAACCCAAGGTAGACACACCTCGGGGGAATGGGCAGACATCATTTCAAAACTTAACAGTGTTGAGCCTTGGTGCCCACTGCTTACTACCCGTGAGACCAATATAATTCAGAATAGATTTAGGATACTTCTCCTAAAGTACTCCTCAGTTGCTCACCAGCCAGCAAATCAATTGTTAGTGCTGGGCTCCTAAAGACAATCTTCTTTCTGAGTGGCCTGGGCTCCACGCCAATCTAAACCCTCATGCAGTATTTCGTTCCCTCCTACCCCCATTACTCAGGACTCAAGAAGGTTAATTCATGTCCTCAGTGCATGCTACCTTTCTCGACCTGACCAAGGAATTCTAAAATTAAAACAAAACAAAATAAAAAACAAGAGTGATTATACAGGTGGATTCTCACGAGGACCACCCAATACCCACTCAACTGTGCAGACTTCAGCACCCAGCAGGACCCTCTCACAAGACAAGGCCTGTCACGGGGGACGGTGGAGGGGAGAGTTGGGATAGTATGGGGATCTAGCCCAGAGAATGCTCAGAGAAGGTCCCAGTCAACAATCCTTGTAGGATATCATGACTATTTAAGAATGCATCTGCCTTGAAATCAATACAGGCCATTATGTCTAGGAAATTGATATTCATATTATCTATATTAGTATAAATATTTAATGAAATATTTTCATTATACTAAGAACATGCGAAACACACACATGCATACACACAAATGTAATTTGAGCACTAAGGTTGTCATTATCATTCCAATAATTCAGATGAAGTAAGATCGGAGCTATAGAGAACTTATTTAAAATATCAAGTGGCAAAGGCCAGATTCAACCCGGACGACACGAGAGCAGAACTCAGGTTCTTCCAGTGTTCTGCTAACTGCTCTCTCAAAGCCCATCCTGATAAATATGACAGATATTCCAGGTAGGTGCTGTTTTCCAAACTCAAACTAAGTCAAACACATTGTTTTTCTTTTTAATGTAGACCTCTTTGGGTATTTTAAAAATATGACATCAGAATATTATGTGTCATAGCTGCAAATCAAGTTATTCAGAAGAGAATTATCTTCATGGAATTCTCCCCCACTCCTAGTCCCACTTTTAGCTCTTTCTGTTTCTTGTTTGATTGGTGGTGGAATTTGGTGACCTTAGTATTATGATTGACTTTAATTATTTATCAATAGTACACGTATAACACTATTCCTTTATTTTATACTCTCGGGGATAACTATAAATGCACAGAAAAAAAAATTTGCCTACTTTTTGATAACCTTTCCTCTTAGTAATTCTAAAGCTGCTATTCCCATTTCACTCTCCTTTTTCATGTTCTTTATTTTAAATAAAACCTCTGACTTTGATCTGTCCACTTCAAGTCTCTTTTATTCAGCTTCTCCCCTCCATCCTTCTTTGTGCTATCCACATCCACTGTCCCTCCATCTACCGGAGAGATGTGGCTTTACTTCTGTGTACATCATTGAGGCTGCTAGTATTTACATTCTCTTCTCCAGACACAACCTATGTTTTCTGCTTGAAGGCAGAAAATCAAAAGTTCTGATACCATGATATTATAGAAAGTTCAACTTTAGGCATGCAAATCAAACATCTTACAAAGTAGCTTACTAGGCAATTGCATATTCTTTCAAGAAATATGCAATGTTTCAAGAACCTCAATCTACAGTACCTGTAACTTTCAGCTTTTCCGCCCCAATGGTAATTGCATCTTCATCTGCAGAGAACAGTACTCTTCCATCTTCACTTGCTCTCACTTCAAATCTTTTACACTGAGCTTCTACAGCGTCAGCTCCTGTGGTCAGAGGAGAGGTTTAAAAATGAAATTGGAATTCAAGAAATCATTAATATGTAATTTTTAAAAACATAAATAGGTTTAGCAGTTTGTTTTTCTTGGCTGTAACTCTTACATCTGAATTAGTTATTGTAGATTATTATCTTTTTCAAGAGGCTGTCTAACCTGGGAGGGTATCGTTGGGTCCAATTCATTAACAAAAAGTGCAAGTGGATTGTCGATATTTCACATTGTCTTAATAAGGTCTGTGAGTTTAGTCAATTAAAAACACTCAACATGTCCAAAGGAGAGACAGTATTTGTCTTGCCCTCTCGCAGGCTGAAGTCTCAGCCTTGTACCTGCACCTGCTCTATGCTCAGCAAACACCTGAGAATAAGTTGCACTTTCCATCTGCAGTGGAGACAACACTTCCCCTATTGCGGCACCACCCGGCACTAACGAAGCATTACTCAGTTGTGAGTCTTATTTACTCTACATCACATAGATTTTCATGTTAACATTTGTCTACCCTTTTGTATTGCTGAATTTCAGTTCATAGTCAATCTTGCAATTGCTTTATTTTCTGAGTGCTTTCTGATATTTCGAATAAATTTTTGATTAACTGAAATACATTAAATAAGTGTAATTACCAAATAGAATTAGAAATCTATTTCCCACTTGGTAGCCAATTTTCTTACTTATTCCACTAACAACAAACCCAGTTCCTATGTTTGGAAAACATCATTCATTTACGAGTTAGGAGGGATTCAGCAAGAAAAGTGAATTGGGCCTCACAGATGAATATTAATCGAGAGAGTCTGAGACAGCGGACAGGCATGAGGGTTTGGTATTTCCACATCAACGGCTTGCTTTTGGCATATGTTCTCTTCCTGCTGAGATCTGGAATGTGCCTTCTCCATCTAAATCAGAGCCTTGTCAGGTAGAGCCCTGCCCAGTCTGGGACATAAGCATGCCACACTGAGTGTGCTTCGTTTATCTTCACTCACTATCATTACTTAAGTACGTGATCTCATGAACTCAAAGCAAGATCACAGTTATATTTAAATATGTCCTTAAATTGAGAATTGAGCCTGGTCTTAAGTAACATGTAGTAGACAAAGATAGGTGGGTGAGTAAATATTAGAATTAAGCTTTCCTTCTCCTTCTTTAGTCTCTAGCCCAGCTCTCCCAATCCTAGCCCATGGGTTTAGGAAATTACACCTCCCTACTACCATAGTTCCTAAGGACTACTAAACAAGAAAAAAAGAATATTAATTCAAGGTCTTTGTAGCATGTAATATAATTTCTGTGATAACAAGATGTATAGTTTGCTTATGATATTACATAAACAAAGATTTTGAAAAGCTTCACCTAGAGCTGTGTTAATAAAACTGTGCCATCTTTGTAGTGAAAAATAGCTTGCGTTATTTTTCAAAAACATTATTTTTCTTCTTTTAAAACAAAGAGCTTTTCTTACAGAATTTAACAATAATATTGGAGAAACCATTGAAAGCTTACTGTCCTTGGGCATAGTCATTATATTTGATCTTGGGAATTTTCCTTGAAAAATTTGTATTCATTTGAGTATTTTCTTTTAGTCATACTCTAAACATTCTTTAATATACTTGTAGACTTTGAATGATGGTACACCAACTGGGTGATATTCAAAGAGAGGTGCTTGAAGCCAATGTTGATAATGTGACTTATTTGGGTTTGAAGTCCCAATTTTTAAATCTTTCTTCAAGGGACTCAGGAACACATTAAACCTTTTCAAATGCCTGCTGGATATTGTAGATATTTTATACACACAATCTTAAAATTTAACCTACATCACTTCCTTCCCATACACTCAAATGCTGCGCTTAATTGATTCGCAAAATATATCAATGACTTTAATGGCACTGAAGTGCATTAGATCACTGTATATACATATGTATATAAACCTAGACGTCATATATATAAACACATTAGCAAGACTTCTCGGCATGATACTTAATGTCTTTCAAAGATATTTTCTAACATAAAAATGCTATATTGTGTGTCACATAAACTATTAGAAATAAATTATTAGAAGTAAAAGTACAGTGGTGTCTGTTTATAGCAAAGTGAGGTGAATTTTCATTCATTAAATTTAAATGAGCAAAAGGAAATAAGCAAACCAGAAAATATTTATGTACCCAGAATAGATGAGATGCATCTAAACCATAATTTAATGCATGCAGAATCATCCAATTGAAAAATGGATTTAAAAATTAATACTGCACACTACACTTTATTTACCATATTAGCATAATTATGGAAGGCAAAATCGCAAGCAATTAGCAATGCATTGATAATAAATAAATATTATAAATCAGCAAATAATTTTATAATACTGCATTTACATACATTGCTTTTCTTTGCTGCAAGTGGAAGACAGTAAAACGAATGATTGGCAGTAAATTCAGTTGTTGGGACTATTTATACTTGAAGTTACTGTGTTAGCTTTTATGAAACTGAGTTTACTATAGCCTGACAGGACTGTTCCCAGGCTAGGTCCGCTCGAGATCCAGATGCTCGGAGGAGTGATAACACTCAGTTCAATTTTATCTTGTCTGTGATACATAAAGCATAGTTGGATAAACAACTTCAACGAATCCTTTTAAACCAAACCAACGACAGCGAAAACATCTGTGAAAATAATCTAATGCTATAAGGTGAAACTTTTCAGGCCAACTATATCCCCATGTGGAAGCAGTCTCCCTAAGGATTCAAGCAACTCATAAGAATAGAGAAAGGGAAAGAGGAAGTAGCGCCGAAGGACAGTTTTGAGGAAACTGCTCACACAGCCACATCTAGTCAGAGGACAACTAAGATCTGCAGGTCCGATTACAGGAGTCAATCAGTTCCCCTCCGTACTGATTAATTTATAAAAATGGAATTGGATTTTCGGTACTACTTTAAAAACTCTCTCCTTTCTCTTTCCAGATTTTATATATTATTTTTCTCTGTTACTCTCCCACCAAACTTTATTAAGTTTCTGGAAATCTGCTTTCAATAATTACTTCTCTTAACCCACAAATAAACAAATTCATCAGTGTTTAAGTAAAGGACTCCCTGAACGCTCTGGAAAAGGTTACTAAAATACACTGAGGCAAGTTCTTTCATGGCTTCTGTATTAGACAAATCAAATTCCTATTTAGACAATTTTAATCCTGACCTTAATGGCAAAATTACAATACATTTTATGCTTGTATACTTGGGTGACTACGAAAACAGGAACCATAAAAACAATAATAATGATAATTTTAGGCATGTGGCCAACTAGGGGATCAAAACAAACCTCAAAATTCAGGTAAAAAATGGTCACTGAAAAGGAGCTACAATTAATTGCATTAGTCCATGAACCAACTTATGCAGCAAGACATTATTTTTTAAATTAAATATTATTTTTATTTGTTTTGCTTTACTGGGGATTGGACCAGTGCCTTCATACTGAGCTACATTCTCAGTCAGTTTTTGAATTTTTGTTTTGAGAAGGATTCTCATTAAATCACTAAGTTGCCCAGGATGGGCTCCACCTTGTGACCCTTCTGCCTCAGCCTCTCACATTGCTGGGATTACACATATACATTACCAGATCCAGCAAATTTTGAAAAAAATAATTGTTGGAAATGTCCTAAAATCTATTAAAAATAATAACCTAAAACTCCAAGAGTCTCTGTGAGCTCCATATAGGCAAACGGAAAGATCCACACATGGACAAATCACAGTAAAGATGATTAAAACCAACATAAACAGAGAATCTTAAAAGCAGGAAGAAATAAACTGCTTTACCAATAACTGGAATAATAGTTCACTTCTTAACCAAAACAAGGGAGAACAGAATGTTATGGGATACTGTATTAAAGTGTTCAAAGGCAGAAAAAAAAGCAAAACAGAAAACAAACAAGAAAACTAACCCTAAACCCCTAAAATTCTACACCTAATCAAGACATCTTTCAAAAATTCTCTAAAAAGTCAATTATTGATGTAGGAGAAGTAAAGGATTTGCCATCAGCTGTTTGCACTACAGAGAATATTAAAGCAAATTCTTCAAGGAGAAGATGCAGAGTATCAGGTAAAAATACCAATCGGTCTAGAGGACCAGGGGTAATGGAGACTTCACAGGTAAATATATTTTCATTACTAATTAATCCAATTAAAAGTAAGTATTTAAACAAATTCAGCAATGTATTGTACAATGTATAATTAATAATTATATATCAAATGTATCATGCAGAATTTTAAAAACTGGAAAGGGAATCAAAGTATATTATTCTAGAGTTCTGCTGAGGTGGAATAGTATCATTGGAAAGTAGACTAAGGACATATATTATGAACATTAAATTAGTGAAATAACGAAATAAATAGGCAGTAAGTCGATAAAATGAAATCATACAAAATATTTAATACAAAGGTAGAAAAACAGTGAAAACAAAGAAGGCAATAGGTAGGAAAAAACAGTGTAAAATAATAGATTCAAGCCTATTCATAGCAATTGACCATGTATAAACACTTCATTTAAAAGATAAAGACTAGCAGATTAGATGGAAAGATTCGACTACATCCATTTTAATTGTTAAGACACAAATAATTTAAAAATAATAGCATAGAAAAGGATTTGTCATGCTAACTCTATTCAAATTAAAGCAAGAGTGTCTGTTTGAATATCAAAGCCTATTTTAAAGAAAAAATATTATCAGACACCAAGAAGGACATTCGATAATGGAAAAGAGGTCAACTAATGTAGGGAACAAAAAGAATCACAAAGTTTTACACATCTAATGACAGAGCTACAAAATAAACGAAGGACAAACATAGGAAAATTGAAGTCACAGATTTCAAACCCGATTTCCCAATAATAAATGCAATGCATAGGCCAAAAATGGGACAATATGTGAGGTTTGAACAATATAATAAGACAACTTGACCTATACAGAAAATGTTCCCCAACAAAATAGAATACAAATCTTCTCCCAAGTGTGCCCATAGAATATATTTGATTCCGTAAAATGTCTCAGTAAATTTTAAAACATTTCAAGACATACAAATTATGGTATAACAATAGAAGTCCAAAAAATGTATATATTTAGAAATCGTACATGCTTCACAGGCAGTACCCAACTTCTGATGGTTTGACTTACTATTTTTCAAATTTAAGGCTGTGGGGAAAGCAACACACATTGAGAAGAAACTCAACTTGGAATTTCACTCTTGTCCTAGACTAGCACTAATGCTCCGATACCCTCTTGTGACGTTTGGCAGAGACAATGAGGCAGAGCTTCAGTAGGCACACAGTCCACGGCGGCTAGGTATTAAATGCATTTCTGAATTATGATATTTTCTATTTCTGATCAATTCCTCAGAATATAAATTCTTTATAAGCCAAGGAGCATCTATATAACCCATGGATCAAAGAAGTAAATGCAGAAATTAGAAAGCGCTCAGAACTGAAGGAAAATGAAAACAAAATACATCAGAGCTTGCTGGATAACACTAGAGTTGTATGTAAGTGTAAACTTATAGCACTTAGCATCTATTTAAGAAAAGTGAAGCAAGGCAAAATCCATAACCTCTGCTTTCCTTTTAAAATACAAGAACAGGAAAAGCCAATTAAATTCAAAGTAGCAAAAAGAGAAAATGAAGATTAAGTACAAATCGATGAAATGGAAGAGAAAAACAACTAAGAATATCAAGGAAACAAAAGGCTATTTTGGAAGTCAATAAAAGTGATTAACTTAGTTAGACTGCTGAAGAAGAAGAGACAAATTACCCACGTCAGAAAGTAGTAAAGTGGCATTGCCTGAAGATTCAAAATGTATTAAAAAGTTGATAAAAATATAAAAACTGTATAAAAACAAATCTCATAAATGAAATGAACAAACTTCTTTAAAGACACATGCTACTGCAGTTCACTCATGGAGAAAAGAAGTTAATTTGTGTTTAAAAATCTTTTCTGTAGAATTCAAATGACTCAATTAGAAGACAAATGACAAAATTTCAAAATGGGAACATATCTGAACACACATTTCACAAAAATATGTCTAATAAGCTCTAGAGAGGTTGTTGAACAACATTAGCAGTAATATTTAAATTAAAACTACAAGGACATACCACTTCATGTCCACTAGAATTACCATTCTCAAAGAATGACATGAACAAATATTGGCAAAGTGGTGAAAGAAAACCTAAGTACACACAAATATTTGTACATGGATGTTCACAGGGACTTTAATTTTAGTAACACAAAACTTAATATGGCCTTCAGTTCACTAACTGGTGGGTAATTGAAGAATCCGTGGCAAAGCCATGCGATGGAATCTACCCAGAAATAATAGTAACTGACAACAGACTTACAAAGCAACATAGATGAACTTCATAAATTTTATACTAAGTGAAAGAAGCCAGCTGCAAGGACCACATATTGTTTGATTCCATTTATATTAAATATGCAGAAAAGAGAAATATATCACATACGTAGTTTCATGGGAAGAATACAAGAAAAGAAAGTGATTTTAAAAAGAACTTAGTACATGTCAAAGGTGATAGAAATGATTTAAAACTGAATTGAGGTAACAGTTGCATATGTAAATTTACTAAAAATCATGGAGTTATACATATAAGTGAAAATATTTAATATTACATAAAGTAAGCATCAATAAGGCTGTTAAATTTTTCTCTAAAAAACGTAACCAACTCTCTGAAATACTTTTGCAAAGAGTGTCAATTCTAAACAAATGTTCCTGAAAGTAGAAATGGAAAGGAGATTTCGTAACTTACTATGAGACCAATATTACCCTAATACCAAAAGGTAGACAGAGACTACAAGATCGCTCATGGAAAAAGAACATTCTAAATTTTCAGAGTATGAGATAATCATATATATGACAACGCAAATAAAGTCGTATTTGTAAAAATGTCTACACACCATACCCAATCTTGTTTACCACAGAAATTCAGGGCTGGTTTGACCAGGATTTAAAAAATCAGTGTAATTTCCAGTAGTATTCCAAACTAAGAAAGAACATGATCAGTAGAGAAAAAGTATTTGTGTAATTTCAAATTCCATTAATTGTAAAAATTCCTTGTAAAGTGGCAATGAAGGAAACTCCCTCAATGTACAAAAGATTAATTGTACGTTTTTATACTGGTAATGAATTTTTATACTGGGAATTTAAATTAAACACAATATTGCTTATTATAGTATTATAATAAATTATTTATGTTTAATTATAATTAAATAGCACAAGTTCTACATGCTGAAAATTTTAAATTGCAAAAGATAATGAAATACGCTGTATTCATATATATAAAGACAGTATTTTTAACATAAATCTTCCCAAAGGGATCTATATACCTAATGCCTCTTCAATAAAATCTCTAGCAAAAATATTTAAAGAATGACAAACCTATTCTTATTTTTCTATAGAAATTCAAATAATCTAAAATAGCTGAAAATTATCTTCTGAAGAACACTGTTGTACAACTCATACTAATAATTTTATTGCTGGCTATGAAGAATTACATACGATATTATGAGATTTGTGATAGTGTGGTATTTATAAAAGGACAAATCTGAAACCAATGGGACAAGAGGGAGCCAAAAAGTAGACCACAAATATAAAATCAATTTATGTCACAGATTGTTATGCAATTTAGGGAAGACAGTGTTTTAAAATAAAAAGTGCTGGAATGAATATCAAACTTAAGTCAAAATGTATTGTAAACTATAAACTTCTGAAGTAAAACACAGAAAAAACTATTTGTAACCCTGAATGAGTCAATGATCTTTGTTGAATGATCCCCAAAACATGATCCACTTAAAATATAAATGAATTTAAGTTTATCACCTTAAAAATCATTGCTCTTTAATGTGTTAAATGAATGAATGAAAAGACAAACCACAAATGAGAAAATATTTATAAAACGTGCTATTAAAAGATAGAATGAGCTTCAAAATCTATAAAAAAATTATCAAAAGAAAGTAATTAGAAAGAACCCACAAATAAAATTCCCCAAATTGTCAAGCAGGCAATTCATCAAAAAAGATTTACAAGCTGAAAATAAGCAGATGAAATGATATTCAGAATCATTACTCATTATGAAAGTGCAAATTAAATCTATTACATGCCCATTAGACTGGAAAGAATTAAAAAACAATGAAATGTGAAGTTCTACTGTGGACGTGAGGGTAGAAATGCTCCAATTTGGCGGGACATACCAAAGTATTCTGGTGAAATAGTTCCACCTTAGAAAACAGTTTGAAATAATAGAAACAACCATGCAATCCCTCTCCAAGAAATTTGTCTCTATCAAATAAAAATTTATGTTAACATAAAAACCTCTATGCCTATATTTACAGTGACTTTATATTCAGAACCATCAAAAATGTGATAATGGAAATAAGGATCTTAACATCAGTCATATGACCAGTACGATCTTGTCAAAAAATAATACGCCCGTCTTTTGAAAACAGAGCACTAGTTTGTCTTTTCTAAGGATGAAAATGCTGTTATGAAACCTATTATTATAGACAGAATAATGTCCCCCTTCAAAGATACCCACATCCTAATCCTCAGAATTTGTGAGTATGTTAGAATTTAAACTAGGAAGGAGAAGAATCAGGTTTACAGTGATATGATGTGAAAAATACTTGGTTGGCCACTGTTGGTGTTGAAATTGGGAAGGCAGCCACAAATCAAGGAATAAGGGGCCACCTCTAGAAACTGGAAAAGATGCACACACACACACACACACACACACACACACACACACACACACACACACACACACACACACACACACACACCCTACTCAAAAAGCACAGATTGCCTCTTTAATTCCCAGAGAAAATTAACTCCAGTCAGTTTCCCATTGGGTTTACAGAAAAGAAGAACTAATGTGCAAAGAATCCATACTATGACAATCTCACAATAATGAAAGGCAGGTGAATGAACCAAATTTAAATATAAAGCTAGGTTAATGTAACAATAAATGCAAATACTTGCTTAAAGATTTTCTATTTTATCTCTTTCCAAGATACTTTACGAAAAGTTTAAAGACCCTATTGGTAATTTAATAGCATCAATCTAGTTATAAGTTTTATACTGAGTTCCAGTTTTGTATGTACAAACTCACCTTTCCGCTTTTTAGAATGGTCTATTCTGACACATGTTAAAATAGGAAAACAATGTCTTTCTCTGAAGTCTTAAATTTTTAAATAATGTATTTCTGTCTATTTGTCTTTTCAGTCTACAAAGATATATTAAATTGACATTATTTAACACAAAACAAATTAGTAGACTTGAAAGGCATTGCAGATCTTTTCCTATCAAGATTTGTAAGTGTGCAATTTTATTGGAGCTACAGATGAGCTAGCCACATACTTTGGTTAATGTAGAATGTTTACCTGTATTAGTTACTTTTCTAGAGTCAATTGTTTGCAAGAGAGTAGATTTAATACAGGACATTTACACACTACAACATTCACCTACAAACCAAATGCAGGCAGAGTGCCAAATGTCTCTCTATGCACTGAAGACCCAAAAGATCCAGTCAAGGGCTGGGAGCCCAAGGCAACGTCCCATGTACATCCGCACCTGCACTGAAAGGCTGAAGAAATCTGTACTGGAACCAGTGTACAACACTCACAGCAGAGATGAAGACCAGAGCTCCTCCAAAGCAAACAGCAGCCATTCCTGACAAGAGCAAGTCCCCAAGCTCCTTCTGTAAGAACAGCCGAGTTCATTTCAGGGAAACCAGCTGCAACAGCACTTCTCCCAGGAAACAGCTGCCTGCTATTGTCTGCCCCTGTTCTCCTTTATACTGTGTTGACAACAATCCTCAGGCGGATCCTCTATGCCCAGAACCACACCGTCTCTGTTCACCTGGGCGTTCCTGCTCAAGTTGAGCACAATAATAAGCACGACACACTACCATTTCTAACAACTAATACAAATCTTTTCCTCTCAATTTTCAGATAAATAACCTATAAGACTTATGAGTTTACATAAACCTCTCTGGTACATATGGTATAAATTCCTATTTATCTAGAAGAAATTTGATGTCCTCCTGAATTTTATTTTGATGTACTTCTTTGGCTGCTATAAGTGTGATAAAAGGAAATGGCTACAATAGGAGGTTTTGATCAGAGAAATAGATATCTGATTAGGCTGCCCAAGTTTGAGTATTTTCTGTGATAGCAAGCTCCCAGTTGCTACCGTGGGAATTTTCAGTTGGAGAAATATAGAGATGAAGATACCTGGAGTTAAGCACCAGAAAGACTTTTGCCAAAGAAACTTTTTTTTTTTCCTTAAGGGTCTTAAAGCCTACAGAATTATATGGATAGAGGTTCTGGTAATCATAGCAGAATTAGTATTATGATAGGGTGGATCAGAGCATCCCCTTGAACCACATAGCAGGAACAAGTAAATTAAGCTGGTGTTACATGAGTGTAAACATAAAAGCTATATAGGAATGTCTAGGAGAAGAGTTGGTAGAGCAGTGTTCCCAAGAGGAAAGTATGAGATTTGAAAATATATGAAGGGAAACAGAGTTAGGTTCATTCTGGGAACTGTAGGCATTTACATATAAATGAGGGCTAACTTCATCTCTGGATCTGGGATTGTTTTCTATCTTTGTCAAATGATAGGACTTTTGCTCCAAAAAGAGTCTGATATGGGGAGATGGATCATGGTGGAAATGAGACAGACAAGGACACCTGGAGTATTCTCTTCTTTCTGTTGTATATGTTATTTGGTGATGAATGTTGCTCTTGGGGCTCTGTTATGGCTTGTATCTAGATGTCCCCTGAAAGCCTCACGTGCTCATAGATGGAGCTTTGGAGAGGTGACTGGATCATGGTTGTGTGATACTGAATCAGGAGTGTGTGATAACGGATTAGTCCACTGATTGGTTTACCATAGTTCTGGGTGTGGATGATGGATTTACTGAAGAACAAAGATCCATGCTGGATGCAGATCACATCAACCAATAGGCTTATAGTCTGGATGGAATAAAAAAAGAAAGAAGAAGGAAGTCTTGCTGCTTCCTGCCTGCCATGCCACAAACACTGTTCCCTCTTCCAGGCCATCCTGCCTTGAAGTCAGCTGACTATGGACTGAACCCTCTACAACCTGAGAACCAATAAACCTTCCTCTTTTAACTCGTGTCTGGTATTTTGTCCCAGCAATGCAAGAAAAACTAAGACAGGCTCTTCTCATTCTCATTTTGAATCTTTCTTCCTTTTGTCAGTTTATTACCATTGTTATTATCATTGTTATTATTACTACTATCATTTTATCTAATGTGCATGTCTCTAAGGTATTCTAAATACAATTTTTTTTTCTTTTTTTTCCTAAATACTGTTATTAATCGCAGCACGAAATGGTGAATTCTTTGGTCCTAAAGTTTTGGATTTGAAGTCATCTAGGTCTTGGCTTGTAGGCTTCCCAGTTTGCAGACTGCCTATTGTGAGATTTACTGGTCTCCATTATGGCATAAGCCAAACCCCCTAGTAAGTCCCCCATCTTTTATCTATCTGTCATCTGTCTGTCTATCTATCTATCTATCTTTTATTTGTTCTGGCTCTCTGGAGAATTTTGACTACTATAGATTTCCAAGTCACATAAATCTATTTTTTTTAAATTACATGCATATGCCTTTAATCAGTCATGCACAAAAGTAGCTAACATCCTGGCCATTTTTAAGAGAACCACTCTCTAAGCAGATATGTTCAAAGATTTGCTCAAGGTATCAGTCGAAGCAGACTTTCCCTCAACATGCTAGCCAGTCACTAGGCTATATTCTGTTAGCGTTTCATAGACTGTCGAATTCTTAGAAAGGATTATGCCTTTCTGTGCCTGATTGTGTCTCAGAAAGGTATGTGCCTAGATCATAGCTTCCTAGAAATATTCAAAATTGCTTTTTCAAGAGAGTTAAAATTTAATGTCATTCCTTGTCTTTTGTGCAGAGATTACATAAGAAACTCCAACTGACGAATGTTCCAGCTTCTTTCATTTTTGGCAAAAATAGTCTAAAACCTTGTCTATAATTATTTCATCCAAGGTCCATCACACAAGAATTAACTTGCAGTTTAGGGCCTATGGAAAATGTTTTCTTTGTAAATGAGCTAGGATGCTTTCTTCAATATAACAAAGAAAACTACTTAAACAAATATAAGTGTTTTTGTTTGGTTTTGGTCCCATATTTTTAATCTAAGTTCCTAGAGAGATCAAAACCAATTTTAAATCTCTGTCATGAATTCCAGTTTAATGTGGCTGAATGGAATAATAATTTATACTACTTCAAATTGGCTTTGTTCTTTATTTCTTTTTAAAAAGTGATATCCATTTGATACATTGGTATAGTATAAACTATGTAAAATAGCATTTGGAACCTAGCAAGATGCTGCCACAAAAAAATGTAAATCATACAGTTTTCTTCTTAATCATCTAGAGTACTAATCTTCTTTATTTTACATGGAAATGATTTGAAGTTCAAACAGATTAAGAAAATTGAGCAGATTTCTTTAACTGTACAAGTCACACGGATGATATTAAAACACAGCTTTTCTGCTGCCAGATTCAATGCTCTCTCCATTATATTATTACCTGGTTACATGTTTCTTTATCATTTAAAATTCCAAAAATTTTCAGTACAAATAATCTTTTTAAGTTTCTAAATACATAAGATGAAATTACTATTAGAAAACATTATGCCTACCCATTGTGCTTGGAAATAACATTTATTTTGCTGGCATATACTAG
This sequence comes from Hystrix cristata, assembly GCA_004026905.1. Taxonomy (NCBI): domain Eukaryota; kingdom Metazoa; phylum Chordata; class Mammalia; order Rodentia; family Hystricidae; genus Hystrix; species Hystrix cristata. The sequence goes on along the minus strand of PVJO010000399.1, from coordinate 73,218 downwards.
CATTATCTAGTTGTTTATTGCTTATATTTTCATAAGAAACTCAGAAATTATAATTTATAACAACAAGCTTTTTGTGTAAAGATAAGGTTTGTCTTGAGCAATAGCTGTGTGAGTCAATTATTCAATACATTCATCTCTTGCTGGATATAATATATAACTAATTGAGTAAATAACACTAAATAAGCACATGTTTTAGAGTACAAATAAACAAAATTATCTCCTTAAAATGCTAAATAAAACAAATCAGACAATCCTAACAATTAAAAACAATTAAACCTGAAAATGAGAGTACTAAAACATTTGGACTCCAGTTTTGCTGGGTTCTTCATTAAAATGTCCACACAGGATTTTTCCTTACTAGGATGTTTACAGTTCAAAGTTTTTCTAAATGCTAATATAGTCAACATTGGGCTAATTTTTTTGTATTTTAGGTTTCTATTTGGTTTTTATAGTGCTCCTTTATTTATTTTTGATAGATCATGAACATACTTAACATAATCTGATTCTTGTGATTGCATGTGTTTGCACTGCTAGGAAGATAGTTTTATTCAATGTGAGCAAGAACAAGTGGATGCCAAAGCTTTAGCATGTAGTGCAGGTTGTCTCTCATGAGACCTGAAAGCATGTACGTGGACTTTGTGATATGGCTTTTATATAAGATGTATCTAAGTTAAGCAGTGTTCACTAGCACCAGATTCATTTATAACGTTTCCTGTGATAAAGCCATCAACTCTGGATGTCTTCCTGTTGTGTTCTTCTATAACTGATAAGAATATTCATCAAATTATGTGGGTTTAAGCTGATAATACCACTTTATTTCTATAAACAACTCTATTTCTCTTTATTTCTTTCATTTCTCCAGACCTGCTTTTGTCATTTTAGATAATTTGTTTGAGTCGTCCCACTCCTCTGTTTTTGTTTAAGTCTGAGTTTAATAGATGATCACATATATAGGCAAATACCTGTTGGCTTTCAGACCACACCAAGGCAAACTCATAGTCGAGGGCAGCCCGTCTCACATGTCTGTGACTCCTTGAGGGTCAGTTACTCCCAGCTGACTTCCTACCATTTTTATGATGCATTCTTTGAATGACTAGTGGCATAACTAGCAAATTTAGCATTCTGTTTTCAAATATCAACGAGGTAAAAACTAATTTTTTCAAAAAGGGTAATCTTGCAAATGGGAAGGGGTCCAAGAGCCTGGGGGTGAGGGGAGAGGTGGAGGGGAAGAGGAAGTAAGAAGAATTACAATATAGCACGTACAGGTACCAAATGCCCGTATGAATGTAAACATTATATGTCAGAAGGGTGAGCTAAGAATAATAATAAGGAGGAGAATGAAAATAGGGAAAGAGGATTTAGTGAGAGAGGGAGGGAGGTGAGTAAGAAGAGGAAGGGGATTAACAAAAGAAATATTCTATGTTATGTACATGTACCTACTCCCTAAAATGAATGTAAACGTCATTTATTGCAAACATGTAATAATAAAATAAAAACAAAAATTCAAAACATCTACTTTTAGCATATTCTGTTTTTCTTTTTTGCTCAAACACATTTGAGTGGCAGGGGCAGTCTGATTTTAGTAAACCAAGTGCTACTTCCGCTAGTCAAGAAATTTGTACTTAGCTAGTTTCTCAATTTTGTATTCTTTCTTTCTTTCTTTTTCAGACAAGATCTTGCTATGTCACTATGTAATTCAGGCTTTCCCTGAACTCACTTGAAGCCAGCCTTAATATCGCAATGATCCTACTGCCTCAGCCTTCTGAGTGCTGCGATTACAGGCAAGTGCCACCGTGCTTGGCTCTCAGTTTAAAAATAACAATATGACAAACTTTAATGTGAATGATCAAGTGAAATTAGCAATAAAAGATCTGTTCTTCAGCTGTCTCTCAAATTACTTTTTTTAATTACTTTTCTCTTACAGAATATCATCAGAGTTAATAGCAATCATTTCAGCTTCATCACATTGCAAGTATATGATAAAAAAGCACAAATAATTAAGAAAGTTAACATCTGATTATTTTTTCTACACTAGAATGTTTATGATTTAAATTTTTCTAAATACTAATGTGGTCAACATTGGACTACCTTTCTGTATTTGAGGCTTCTATTTAGTTTTTATAGTGCTTCTTTATCTACTTTGTTGTAAAATCATACATGTATTTAAAATACTCAATCTGATTTTTCTGTTTATGTGGGGCTGTTCTATTATTAAATAAAAGGCAGATGACCAATAATAAATAGATCCTAAAGAATTAGTTAGCCTGAAGAAGCTAATTTTAGATTAAAACAGCCATCTGTGTTGGATTATAAACTCACACAAGGCAGGAACTACTTCTCTTTTGACGAAATTTTGTACCACTTTGCACAAGAACAAAAAAAACGAATGTAATTTTGGTAGGTTTGATGTGATTACTTTGAGTGTAAATTGGTTGATGAATATAATGAACAGAGTGCTACTTATTCTAGAAGATTTTCTCTTCCCTGAATAAGGTAAAAAATGTTGAACTGTCTTTGTGCAATGTTAGGATGTGCTGTTAATGTTTTCTTCCTATGTAGAAAAAAAAAAATTGAAGCTGATTACATCCAATCGACTTTCATTTACTACAAAGGCTTAAATGCCCATATTCAAGGTACTTCTTATTAACCACATTTAATTTAAACTATTAAGAATCCTTTATAGAATTCCATTAAAATGGAAGTTTGCCAATCAACTTATCAGTTCTATTGAAAGTTCCAGAAGCTGAAGTTCCATGCTAATTTCAATGGAAGACAGATAATTTAAAGGTGATACATATAATTAATATGATTAACATTTGAAAATATATACATCCATTACTTTAGAAACATTCATTTCATTTCATTGATTTCAAGTAAAAGTTTATCACTAAAAGACTCTCTCAAGGCAGTAATTTAGCACTATGTATTAAGGTAAAATTACCTGAAATACCCACAATGGAAAAAAGATGTTTACAGTGAAGAAGGAGGAGTATAAAACAGGGCAAGAAAAGCAAATATAAACAACACACACAACAAAAACAAACAAAAATCCTCCACCCACATTAATAAATTTAAAATGCAAATAAATACTGGAATATGACTCATATCAAATTGCCAATGTAGTGTTTGTTGTTTTATGGACCAAAATCAGTTTTAGCAATTACAATGGAATTAGATAGTTTCATTCAATGTTTATCGGTATGAAGACTGTTATCTTTATAAAAGGCAATTGGCAGTATTTAATTTTATAGCGAAACATACTGTTAGTTGTTTCTTTTATAATCAATTTTTAACATTTGGCTATATATTTAAGTGAGATTTTAGCCCAAGGAAACAGTGCTAGATTCACTCCCAAGTATTATGCATAAGAGGTTGACCACACTTGATTACTTACATCAAGAGTAAATTTGACCTCGGATGGAGTATGTGAGGTGCTTCCCCTTAATATGAGAAGAATCTAATTTATGAATAACCAGACAATGGAGTACTATGGAAATAGTCTTGAAGGAGATCTAATAAAATGAGACCTATTTATAACACATTAAGTGGAAGGATTTGTCAGCAAATGTGGTAGCTTGTGTCTAGACATACCCGCAAAGCGTCATGCGGTTATAGGGGCACTTTTTCAGAGGTGGTGAATCTACAGTGTGTGATGCTGGGATTAAGGGTGTGTGATTACTAAATCAATCCACTGATTTGTTTGGCACCACCCTAATCCTGGGAGCCTGGGTAAGATATAAGGGATAGAAAGAGGCTTGCCTGCCCCTTCCTTATCTCCTTGTTTATCCCCTTGCTTGTATCCCTTGCTTACCTCACTGCCTTCTGCCTGTCTGCCTTGCTACCCTGCCTTGGAGCCAGCCGATTGTGGACTGAAACCTCTACAGACTGTCAGCCAAATAAACCTTTCCTCCCTTAACTTTGGGTGTCGGGTATTTTGTCTCAGCAATGAGAGAAAAGGAACTAATACAGTAACTATATGTTCAGTGAAATATCACGATTGTTAAAGATATCTACTTTTATATTCACGTAATATATATTTCTAGACAAAGAGCTGTGATATCTATCTACCAATGTGTTATCAGTGAAGAAATGAGAAATAGGATCAGTGTTACATCAGTGTTTATAGTTTTTGCTCTTCCATACTTACACAAAATAGTATAACACATGAAAAAGTAAAATGTGATTATTTCATTATATCTTACAAATTAGGTATAAAAGAAATAAAATATTAATTATGATCTGAGTATTTTCCTGAGCTCTTCCCTTTTATATGATGTGATGGCTATATTTTTAAATCAGTTGTGAAATATTCACAATGCTTCTGATATTTGATGTACATTTTTCTTATCAATACCAACTTTTGAAAACATCATCATTGCTTTCCCAAGATATTATGGTCAAGTTCTTGAAATTACTTTTAATTGTTCGCTTTTGGTCCACTTAACAAGAACGTTACATAATTTATCCTTTTCTCTCATTTTTTAAAAAATGTATTTTTAAAATGTTTGCTACTTACCCAGGATATGTCTGGCATTGTTTTTGTTTACTGTCACACATGTAAGTGAATCAAAATCAAATGCCTGTACTATTACAATACCCAGTAGTTGATTTTTCCTCTGTTCAGTATTTATCTAGCCGAACACCTTTCTTGATTGCATTTGACAAAACAATTTGATTGGTTTGAACTGAAAGAAACCCAGCTCAATCCATGTTATCATCAGTAACAACAAAACATGTTTGAGAGACCCTTGTTGCCAAAGGATGTCTGTTTTTTATCCATTTATTGTCTCTTACCTCTAAATTCATGCTATTTTTGCTCTGTGAGAATGAATCTGGACATTTTAAACATTTTCTTTTGCCAGCAGGCATGATGTGATGTTTTGTCAGTAGGAGATACTGTAGGGACACTGCTGTAAAAGTGCATTTTGCTCTGTGGTCTACTGTGCTAGCTTTTCACGCTGTTGGTGTGTGTGGTCACTCCAGCATTCAGTTCCTACACAGGAGAATCTTCCAAGAGCACAAGGCCCCACAGCACTCAGGTCCAGGCATTTTCCCTGATGCACCTCACAACCTCTCCCCAGTTACTTCATAGCAAGTGGGCTCAGAAGCAATGTCCTCTTACTCACAGATTTCCTAAAGGACAGTGTTTCAGGAAAGATACAGTGAACAGATGTTCACAGAGCAGAATTGGCATAAATACCACAGTGACTTCTCTGCCATCGAGGCAGCCACATCTGTACCCTCTGAAAAGTTCTGAATGATGTATGGGAGGATGGTGGTGGCCCTTCTTTGAGTGATCTAAGTTAGCCTAAGATAATGTTCCTTTATGCCTGCTATTTCTTTACTGTTTATTTTCTTTGTTCTTCAAAGTCAAGTCTCCTGGTATTTTATCCAAGTATAGAAGATGACCCTCAAAGAGCAGCAGAAGGCAAAACAGAATGGGCATTTCCTTCTCTTCCTCCCAGAAAGGTAACCCACAGCAGTTTTCCTTTTCTTCTAAGTGTCAGCAGGGATGACGTGAAAAGCCTGGGTGAAAAAAGCAGATGGACCAGTTCGCCAAGGGAATCGCTCTCCGTGCTGTGGACCTACCATCTTCAAATGCTTTCCTATGAACACTGAATGACCTATAAATGTGAATTCTGTTCCATCAGGTGACACCAATTAGCATCATGTATGGGCCTCAGAAAGACCAAACAAAACAAACAAACAGAAATAGGCTGCAAAAACATTGCAAGGCCCAAGAAAGCCAAATTGTCCTTAGAACTAAATTCGCTTACAAAATGGTCCTAAATCTACACACTGAACATAAACAGAGTGTTGGCTGAAATAGGTGATTGAAATACTATCAAAAGTTTTTTTTTAATTACTATCTATACCCAAGTCAGTATTGAAAATTATGCATTATATCATAAATCAGAAAATCATACCTTAAACAAAAATATATAATCAACTGAGACCAATATTGAGATGTATCAGATGTTGGAGTTAATGGACAAGGATTTGAAAGCAGCTGTTATGGCTTATATCTGAAAGTCTCCCCAAAACCTGGTGCAGTCATTGGTGGGACTTTTCAAAGGTGGTAGATCTAGGGTGTGTGATTCTGGGATTAATGACGTCATGCTAAGATTAAGGGTGTCCCATCCTGAGTGTGAGTGCTACATGCCCTAAATCAGGAGGAGATATATATATATATTATATATATATATATAATATATATAATATATATATAATATATATTATAAAACAATATATTAAAAATACTATAAATAAAACAAGATGAAATCCTAGAAAGTGACTGAGTAACCTATAAGAAGGTAAGAAAAAAGAAAAACTAATCAATGTAATCCAGTCACCTAAAAACACAAATTATATGATCATGTACCCATTGAGACAGAATAGATTCTTAACGAAGTCTAACACACACCCAAGGAAAAATTCTTAGCAAATTAGAGCTAAAGGAAACATCTTTAACTTAAAGAAAAACCTGCTTCGCACATCACACTAGTGAACGTCTAGATATTTTCTCCTACAATCAGTAAGTACATTTGCTCTCATCACTGTTAATCAGCTGCAAACATTCTGGATAGTAAAGCAGACAAATAACAACATTAGTAACTAGGGAGGCATGAGAGATGGAGCTCAAGAAGATTTTGTGGTGAAACAGTTGTGAATCTTGTAATTACTTACTATATATGTGATAAAATTGAATAGAATTCCACAAACACACACCATCTGGTGCACAAATGAATGTGTGTATAGCTGAGGACATTTGGATAAGCCCCATATATTGTCAATTGCCTGACTTGGATATTGTAACTTGTATTATGCAAGATATACCGGTGGAGTAGGAAGAAAAATGTATGAGACATCCTTGTGTACTTCTATGCCACACCCTGTGAATCTATGTATATTTCAAAATGAAAGTTAATTAATGTAAGTCATTTGATTGGCAGAATAAAGGAGCAAAAAGAAATGGTCATCTCAATAAACGAAGGACAAAACTTTGAGAACTTTGAAAATCCACTGAAGATTTTAAAAATGCAAAGAAGATAAAGAAAGGGAACCTGCTAGATCTGATAAACAGTGTTTATAAAAACTGCACACAGCAAACAGCATACAAAATGATAATACACTGATTATTTTCCACTAACATTAGGAGCAAGATAGTGTGGGGGCAGACACAAGGGGCATAGAAAAATCTAGGACTAAATACAGATGACTAACATTGTAAAATAATCACATGCTTATCGGTGGCTGATGATTGTAAGATCATTACATGCTTATCATGTACCATGTAGTTGAAAAAAAAAGTATGCTACTATTTCCTTTATGAATGTTGAATGTCCCTTCCCAGAAAGAAAGGCTAAAACCATGATTGCCCCCACTCATCAGTTAGTGAAACAGTTGCTTTCAGAAACCAACCTACCCTGTGAGTATGAGATACATCTCATAATCACTGGCCATCCTGAGCAGGGTGCCCTTATCTTGCGTCACCACTCTGTTGCTAAGATAGTCATCCTTCTGTTTTCTCTGCACTTGCAACAATTTAAATAAACTTCTTTGCTGCATTACACTAGTCTTGACTCCCTCCTTGTCTGCTAAGACCCTCGCATCTCTATTCTCTCCTGGAGTAAGGGCAAGGACCCGAAGAGAGGCGCAGGGTGGGGGGGTGTCACTCAGAGACGCCCCCTGGACACAACAATAGGATCTTCACCAGGGTCACTCCACTTCACTTTTTTTGGGGAAGGACGGGTGCTGGGGATGGAACTCAGGGCAGTGCGCTTGCTAGGCAAGCGCTCCACCACTTCGGCTAAATCCCGAAGTCCTTCTACTTAATTTGAAATGGTCATCCCAGCAAGTACAATAAGGATGAGAAAAAAAATGACTTGTTGCTCTGGTAACATTGTTCATATCATATGAAAGATAACCTACAAATTATTAAGAGTCTTATTTTAACTCAAAGTAAATATATTTTTGCATTTGCTAGTATTAACAACAACTACAAAATAAGTTTTTAAAAATACTAGTTACAAGTAAATATTAAGAAAAATTCAAGCAGTAAAATTACTCAAAGATGTTCATTTCCTTTCCCAGTATCTCTATCACTTGTTACATACTGACAAGATACATATAAATGAGCATTAAAGACAGGTTTAAGAATGCTTTTTAGTACAATTCATAAAAGCTGTACACTGAATTGAACTGAAAATTCTACTTAGGAGTAGAACAGATACACAAATTGTAGCACATTTATGAAAGGAAATGCTAGGCGCAATGAAAAATTCAACCACTACTGCATATGTAATCATTGTAGAATATGTCAGAGACATAATATGAAGGGAAAGAGCTACAATGCAAAATAATGTGTAGTGTGTGAGTTCTTTTATAGAAACTTCAGAAATCAGAAATGGGACCATGTTTTAGAGCAGTAACTGAGAAGGTACACAAGACAAACTTCTGAGTTGCTTGAAATGTTTTATACCAAGAGCTCGACCTGGGTTGCCTAGCTGGGCTCGCCGTATTAATCCTTCACGGAGCACCTTCATTTTCTTTTTTTAATGTATGTTTAAACACAACAAAATCTTAGAAGAAAAGATCATAACCACTTTCATCATTTACAATTGTGGAAAGTGAGGAAAAAAAAGAATCACGTGAATTTTTTACAGTTATTTTGGTTTAGATGCTGTAACAATGAAGCAATTTATGAGATAATGTGATTTGTTGGCTCTGGACACTGAAGTAAGAGTAAAGGATTCACTTAGTCTGCCTCATGTAGAAAATAAAATATTCATCTTCAAAAACACACTGAAGGCAAAGACATCCTCAAAATCGAGAGGCCAGGAAACTTAAAGGTAAAAAAGTGAGGAAGTTATAATACCCATGTCTCCCACAGATTCCAAATGTAGGTAATTTCTGTAGTTGATGTCTTACATATATGTTCTGTTGTGTGCATATTTCTGCATATAAAAGTAGAAAAAGAGGATTTTCTTCACTTCTAGAAAAATGGCAGTTTTGACCTGAGAATTCACATGTTGAAAGACAATCTATAATTTATTACAGGTTTTCTTTGCACTCACCACTTAAACAAAAAGCCTACATTTCACATTGCTATAAGGAAAGACTGCTTTCTCCTAAGATCAGTAAATATATTTGCTCTCTCTCTTAACATAAATACATTTAAAGTAATTTTAAAGTATATTGATTAATTAAAAGCAATAATCCCCACTAGAGGCAAGGAGAGAGGCAATAATCCCCAGTGGCTGATATAATGGGACCCAATAATGCTTTAAGACAATGAATGAATTGCAAATACTAGTAAGAACATCTAACAGAGTGGTTTCTACTTAGAATGTATCAAGTTCCCTTATATATTAATTTATCTAATTCTCATGAAAATTATATGTATTATATAATAATATAATATATAATAAATATAATATATAATATATAATAAATTATATATAAACATACATATATATGTATATATATATATACATATATATGTATATATATATATACATATATATATACATATATATATATATATATATATATATATATGTATATATATATACTTATTTCCACAGTGTGGCACACTGTGGATTCCAGTAAAAAGTAAATTGTGGGCTCGAACTCAAAAGATAGTGGGCAGATTTTGGCCACAAGAGAAGTTCTCCAAAAACTGTAGAAGACCCACGTCCCCTCTAGGCAGAAGATCATTATTTAGATGGTGTTTAAGTGTTTACAACACAGACCCACTTTTGTTTATGGAAGTGTTGATGTTCAGAATATATTTACCTTTCATATGCGTAAATCAATAAATGTTTTCCTCTGTGGCTTTTGATATAGAAAATGTAATTTTAGAAGACATTCCTCACACAAGATTTTCAAAAGGTAGATAATACATGTGCCCCTATTTTTGGTTGTTTCAAAATTTATAGTAAAACATTTATGCCATGGTTAATTTATTGTTTTTTGTATAATGTAGGTACTGGAACTTTTGGTTTTGAATTGTTTACCAATTATGTAAAACTCGTTTAATAAATAATTATCTTTCATGAAATGATTTATAATAGCATCTGTCTTATATTAAGTTATTATGGACACATTTTTATTGGTTATAACTGTTTTATGGCTCTTTATTTGTCTGCACCTTTACCTCACCCTACATTGTATTAATGATTGTGCTTGTAATATTTGACATGTATGTACTAAAAATTTCTTGTTTTTAAAATGTAATTATTCTGGAAATGTTTCATTGCTCTATATTTGTTAGTTGTTGAAGGAGAACTGGTAACTTTCAAAATGAAGATGTATATTATAACATTCACATTGCTTTTCATTATCTATTGTCGATAAGTATTAATGTGAAATAACTTAACTAATGGAAACACTAAATTTACTACTCATTTTTAGGTTCACCTGAAACATTCACATGTTGAATAGTATATTTTATCAGAATTAATGAACCACTGCAATGTCAGAAAACTAAAAGGGAATAAATATAAAACCTTAATGTCCTGTCAGCGACTTGTTAAGGGCCAGATGCTGCGGGTAATTTAATTGTGCTTAGCACCCAGCAGCAGTCTCTTCAAAGTCACGACCTGCAGAATCAACTGCCTACACCAATAAATCAAGCGGCAACTCTTAATCAGCTTAAGGTGCTAGAATTAAATGTTACCTTGGATGACCATCCACAACATCCAATGCAAGTTAGGACAATTATGAGTAAAATGCTATCTTCAGCTCATTTTCCCATTAAGAAGGGAATCCCACTATCACTCATAATAGAACAGTTAGCAAATCTATAGTGCTTAATATATGCTAAGAAATTCACTTACATAAACTCGATCATCAAAATGCCCTCAGCAGGCAGATATTATTGTTATGTCCACCTTGCAGTTAGGAAACTGAGGCATAAAGAGGTTGATTAACTTGCTAAAATCATACAACTTTCATATCGTGAGACTAAACTAATGCAGTTTGGTCCAGGATCCATGTTCTTCACTATGATGATTTTCGGCCTCCCAGGCCAGTGTGAATTGGTACTGGCCTCCTGGCAGCAGTTAGATTTCTCAGCTCTTCATTGTACAATCAACTGAGACCTAAATGGCAGAGTGTAAAGATGACCTTACTTCCCTCTCTGGCCCTGTCCTCCTGTCTTCCCCAGACCCTTGCCTGTACACCTCTCAAAGCAGTGGCCTGCATACTCTATTCACCCTTCCTTCTATGCCTGTTTCCTGGAAACCCAAATTTAGGCATACGGTGAGGGTGTATTCATCCTCTGGACTTCCCTTACTTATACTCCTTCATCAGTTTCCTTATAATTTACATCATTAGCAAATCTTTGATACTCTCTTGCTACACGAAAGTCAAACTTAAAAGACTTTTCAAAACTAAAAATGAGCAATTTTTTTGGATTTAATACTGAAAATGATAAACCATGGACCCAACATTTTAAAATGTAAACTGAGTTCTTTCTTATGGAAACTACTTATCTTGACAAAATAGATAATTGCTACACTAATATAGCCAGAAATATATTTACAAGAGATGGAAATACCAAGGAGGGAGCAGAACCAATAGTAAGGCAGTCATATGTTCCAGTATTGGCCTTGTTGACAGATCAGATTGGCAGAATTGTCTGTGGTATGTGTCAGGTTGGGGGCTGACACAGAGAATGTCACTAGAGAATGTCAGAGGATGAGTCAGAGAAGTATGTAAACTCTGTGTGCCTTTTCTTGCCTTCATGGCTTTACGACAAAACACAGTGCCACCCTTTAGTGTAAATTATGTAACTTCGTGCTATATGTGAAATATACCTGCAAAAGCTCAAGTATGATGAAAAAATCCTTATTTTGATTACTTTCATCATGTCAGCTACACAGAAAAAAATAAAAATAGATAAGTTTAGGCTCATTAATGATCTGACATAGTAAAGCTTTTATTATGTTACCATAAAACTTACAAAATGGCCAGGGAGAAAGAACCATAACAGAGACCAAATGGAAAGAGGGCAGGAAGCCCATTTAATATTATAGTCATCATTATAAATCATATGTAATGCCACATAATAATCTTTCTTTGAAACGCTTATCAAATTCTATTTCAAAACTATGTGCTCTTGTTATTTATACGGTGACCTTACCAATATTTCATTCAATCCATTAAACATTCTCCATATAAAGAATATTTGGTTTGCGCTCAAAAGACATTTTAGTGTTGATTTTCTTTGCCCAGCCAGGGACACTATGAAATTCTATTTGACCTTAAGTCAACTACAGTGGATCACTTCCTTTTATGTGCTAAATACTTTCTCCTTTGATGATCCATATTACTAAGAATCATAAACTTTATTCAATGAAATGAGTTTAATTTTCAATAGCTACACATTATTTGCATCCATCTTTTTATCTTTTTCATCAATGATATTTCAACAGGTGAACATGACAGATAATTTCTACATTCACTGTGTTTTAAGGAGGTCACGCAAAAGCTCAGTGAACTGGTGTGTCTTGAACTCAAAAAAGTTCCAGTCAGTTCTAAATATCAGTTGATTGTAGGCAAGAAAAGAGAAAGAAGAGCTGATTTTTTGAAGGGAAAATGTTAGTTTCATTAAGTTACAATAAACTCTACAAATATGTAATATTAGTAATGAAAGGAAGCTTAACTATGCCTATCTTATAATATTCAACCATGAGTCAGAAATAAGTTATTCATTACTTTTAAAAGTACCCAGTGGTAAGATACCAAGAAGTGGAATGACTGGGTCAAATGGAATCTCTAGTCCTAGTTCCCTGAGGGATCTGCACACTGATTTCCATAGTGGTTGCACATCCATGTTTATAGCAGCACAGTTTGTAATAGCTAAATCTTGGAAACAGCCCAAATGCCCATCAACAGCAGAATGGATAAAGAAAATGTGGTTCTTTTATACAATGGAGTAGTACTCTGCCATAAAGAATGATAAGCTTGAGATATTTCTAGGTAAATGGATGCATCTTGAGACCATAGTTTTAAGTGAAATAAATCGGACACACATGTTTAAATACTGCATTGTTTCTCTGGGGCGAGAAATTGAAAGTGTAAATAAAGACTAAAATGTAAAATATTGGGAAAGGGAAGAAAATGTCCAAATGGGAAAGGGAACAATGGAGGGGGAACGGAACAGAGGACAAGAGAAATAAGAAATGGAAGGAAAAAATGGAAACAAAGCTTTTGTAGATAGGGAAGGAGGAGAGGGTGAGGGGAGGGGAATGGGAAAAAAAGAAGCAAAAAGATATGTCACGTACAGGTACAAATCCCCTCTGATGAATGTTACCACTATGTACATCTAAAATGTACCATTAAAATAAAATTTTAAAAAAAGTACCCAGTGGTGGATTCATTTTGAATTTGAAAGGAACATAGTAGTCAGGTAGACAAAGCCAAAAAAGTTGTTTTGTTAGTTTTTGTATTTAAAGAAAAGAGAAAGAAATGAGTAGGAATAGATTTGGAGTTTATCAATGTACATGTGACATGTGAAAAGTGTGTATCACACTTATTCAGATAAAAGCAAGGAACTACCAAAACATACGGGACAAGGTGTAGGGCCAAAGATCTTAACTGTGAATTATTGGCAGATAATTTTATCCATTTTAAAACCAAAACTGAAATGAAGCTAATCTAAACTCACTTGATGATTTAGTTCTTTCAATAAAATTGTGAAATGACTAAGTAAGTGAAAGTCTTCTACATAATAAGGAAAGAAAAAAAGTTGGCTGATGTTGCTAAAATATATAAAGAGAAAAAATTTCTCTCCACAAAACTGTGAAGAAGAAAAAAGAAATTCATGTGAAAAACAAGGGACTACCAAATGTGTTTGGTGTCACATTTTAAACTGCAAAAACCACGATATCTGTTATTTAGTGAAGATGGTAAAGGCACTGAATTTGCATACACACTCACACGCACACAACACACAATTTATTTATAAGATTTGGTGCTATTCACAGTTTCAGGCACCTACTTGGATTTTTGGAATATTGCTCCCAATAAAAGAGCAACTTGGCCTTTTCTTTTTGGTGTATACTGCTATGAATTCTAATAGGTGCATATTGCTATGTAGCCACCATAAGAATCAAATACAGAATAGATCCATCACCCCCTGAAAACTCTCTTGTTCTGTTCCTTAGTAGGAAACTCTTTCCCCCACACCACCTGCTATGATTTAAACATAGCTTGTACACCAAAGTTTCTCCTGTTGGTCCTTAGCGTGCTGAGATGGTGTCTAAAGGGGGATACGATAGGATGACGTTCAGTAAGTTCTCAGCCACACTTGAGCTTTCTGCCTTGTATGTTTTCTCACTCCTGCACACATTGCAATACCGCTTGGCATTAAGCTCTATCAGAGCTGGGCTGATAGCAACAGCATGCCCTGGAGTCTCCAGACTATATGTTACCTAAATCTCTTTTCTTTATAAAGTCACACCACCTCAGATGTAGGTTCATTATAGTAATGGAAAACGAACACACCAACTGCCTGAAGTAGAGATGAATCTCCTCTTGCTGTAGTTTTGCCATTTTAAGAATGTTCTAAATAAGCAACTACAGAGTACATAAATTATCAAACGAGTGGTTTCATTCAGTACAATGTCAGTAGTTCAGGGTTTTGCTTTGCTTCGTAGTTTTTGCAGTTTTTATTGTTGAATACTATTTAACTGTGTTCATGTACCACAGTGTATTTATCTATTCAACTGCTGAGTGATATTTGAGTTGATTCTGGTTTTTGGAAATTGTGAATAGAGTTGATAAAAGTATTTATGCGATCTTTGTTGCATAAACAAATTTTCATCTAACCTGGGCAAACACCTCGGAGAAGGATTGGTGGACCATATGGTATTCATATATTCAAATGTATAGAAATCATGCAAATGTATTTCAGAGTAACTCTTTTTTTGCATTCCCAGAAATGGAATTTTCAAAGTTCCAGTAGCATTACATCCATTCTGAGACTTAGTATTGTCAATTTTTTTTTTAATTTTAGCTATTGTAGGCATTATGGCTTATGATATCCTTATGATATGGCTTATGAACTTTTTATGTGAAAATATGTATGGTTAATATTTTAGTTTATAATATCGAAGGCTTTATTCCCCAGACATACTTATACACGACACTTTGTAGGTTACTGGTAAATTTAAGGATTCAGTTAAAAGTAGTTCACAAGTTAGGTGAGAAATGAGCCTGCAGGTTGGAGGCATAAAGAGATACAATCAAGGAAGATGTACAGAAAAAGAGGCTTATGAAATCTTAAAACTACCCACATCCCATGATCTTTGAATTATCTTCAGTAATCTTTTAGAACGATCAAGTACGGCAAAAGCAATGTAAACCTCAATATGAGAGAACTTTTTTTCCTAAGTATCATGAGAAAAGATAGATAGCAAAATTTATGAGTTATTAACATGCTTTAATTTATTTGGGAAGGATAGAATATTAAATACACATTGGAATCATGTGTTTGTAAGCAATTGGAAAACAGCAGCAGGCTTGTGACCCAATAATGAGAAGATACAAAACAAACATAAAAATGAATACATTTTTCTTTTTGAGTAGTATTAGATCAATACATAAACTGAATGTGTAGGAGTAGATATTCTTGATTTCAGTCAAATATATGACAAATCACCTAAAGATAATATTGCAGAAAAATACTACAAATGGATTCATATTTATTTAAATGTGTTAACCAAACAATGTTGATTGAGTGTTGGATAGAAATCTTAATGCATCCTGGTAATATTGTCCCTCATTGTGTAGTATATATTGAAGGAACCTTATAAATACTTGGAAACAAGAATTCTTAGGGCTCATTTTTCCCTTGTCTTTTTGCTCACATTTTTCTTTTCTATTCTCAACATGCTTTATTTTTCTTGTGAATACATTGTCTCTCTTGAAATTTCTCCAAAGTTACAATTAAAACTGGACATAAAATCTACAGTGAAATTTAAAACAAAAAAGCTACTGTACGTACTAGACCTATATTGTCAAGTAATGTCCCCACCCCAACCGTTTATCCTCATCTACCCCCGAATGAGGCAATTAGCATTGTAGTTAGTAGTCTGGGCTTTGCAGTGACCTCATGGAGGCTCACTAACGCAGAATAAACAATCATCTGTGTACACAATGACTCCTAAAATTTAATTTAGCTGCCTTCCTCCAGATGTTTCATGCTAATTAGTCCTGTAACCTTACACCTACGAACATTATACCCTATTAACCAAATTTCCAGACAAGTGTCTTGTTAAGGACAACACAAAATTGCATGTTCAATAGGCCAGTTATGTATGGAACAGAAATGCAACAGAAATTCTGAGGTTTCACAAAGGGAGCCTCATTAAAAAAAAAAAAAAGTTTGTCTTGAGTATATTAACTATAGACTCATTAGTTTTATTTTATTTTTAAGTTAATTTGAAATATATTTGAAAGGAAAAATACGGACCAGCACGGTTTGCATGGCATATTACTTAATTTTTCAGTATGATAAATATGTGAAGCAGGGTAACTTTCCAAAGAAAAGACGTTTATTTCACTCTTAGTTTTGGAGATTCAAGAGCAAGGAATCAGCGTTAGCTCAGCTCAGGTGAGCACTCATTGTTAGCGACAGACCACAACACAGCTAAAGGACGGAAGCCACGGAGCCCGGAGTCCCGAGCTGTCACGCCCACCAGGTACTAAGCTGCCAACACAGCCGAACAACAGGATGTGGGCTCTGAAGTCAGAGCGCGAGTTCTTACCTAGCTAAGTTTCTTACCCAGCAACCTGAAGCTTATTAATTTCTCTTTTCCCTTCTTCATTCTTTTTAAAACGACAACAGCAGCGATAACATTTATTATGAAATTTTAGGAAAATTTATATGATGTTAATCAAATATATAGCATGGTCACATGGTAAGCTTTTAATAAATATTAGCTATAATGTTTATTTTCATACATACTGCAGGAATTAAATAAACTAGTTAGGGTTTATACTCCAGGCTAGATTTATTTCTTTGAGAACTATAAACATTATTACCAAAGATTATATTTTGAAACACGTATTTTTTGCTCAGAAGGGGAGAAATCTCAGACATTTTCACATCAAACAAATCATTAGTATCCTTTGACATAGGTTCATGGACTGTTTTAGCAAACTGGTTACTCTTGACCTTAATTAGTCCCAGAGGTCAATTAAGGCGGAGATCAATTGTTGGGATTGTCTTTAGGGCCACAACACAGAGCCCTGCTAAGCAGAGGTGGCCCAATAAAACTGCAGTCATCGACCTTAGATGATGGCATGGGGTACACAGAAAGAGAAAGAGCCAGCAAATTTGACAAATAAACAGCCAAACTATCTACACTTAATTTTCATCTAGGTCTTCCAGGAAGAAAAACTTGTAGTGTTAATGAATTCCAGGATTTTTCAAATCTCTACAAATAATTGTAAATTTAATTAAACATTTGAGGCAGTCCATTTTTCCATTTTTAGACAGTAACAATAAGTAAGAAAATTAATGTAATGATTTAGGATGGTAAAAATAATATAAATATTTCTATGGTACAACTCTTAAAAATGTGCACATTAGGGCTGGGGATTTAGCTCAGTGATTAGAGTGCTTGCCTTGCAAGCACAAGGCCCTGAGTTCGATCCCCGGCACCACCAAAAAAAAAAAAAAAAAAAAAAAGTGCACATTAGTGTCTATCCTTCACATATAATTCTCATTACACCTGAATTATAGAGATTGAGGGGCCTCATTTAATGCCCTTCTCTTGATTGTTATAGGTATCTGCTTCTACTCATAATTTTTCCAAATTAGTCAATTAATTGTAATTAATATTGGGTTAATTAATATTAATGAATTAAATAATGAATGCAAAATCAACAATGTATTTATCATTTTAAATGAATATGTAGCATTAAACCCACACGTCTTTTGGTCTGTTCTCCATGTTTTTATAGCTTTTTTTGCATAAAATATTCATTCTTATTAAGTTGTCCCAGACCATTAAAATATTATGTAAGTTAAAAAGAAAAAATGTCAATGACAAAAAAACATGAATTTGGTATGTGAAAGTAATCTGTAACTGTCTACATTTTTTAATGTCCTACACCATCTGTAGTCAATTAAGTGACTCCCAGGTGTTTGCAGTAATTGCTTTAACACAAGATCACATGTCACTTTAGAGGTCTTTAAATATTTATTACAAAATTCTAATCTACATTTTCCCCAATTCATTTTTGGAATAAAACATGCTAGTGTGCAATACTGACAAAAACAAGCTGATTGGACTTAGTGACTTATCTTGAGGATTAGATTTCATTTAAAATCTTTTATAAGACATGATTTTATGGAATAATAAAACAACTAGGATGTTTATTTAGTTGTGCTTTTCTCCGTTCTTCATTTTATATTAGAGTGAAAAAATAGTATCTATAATGTGAGGCAAAAATCAAATCTGGTGTCATTTTGTAATACTGATTATTGGGAATGTGGTGAATCAGAAGATTCATTAACAGATTTCATTCTAAAGAGTGAAAGAAAGTAAATTTTCACTCTTAGATTTGAAAGTGGAAAAAACATACAGACAATCTAACAACAAAATACATTCACATCATATATAATAAGGCAAGGAAAACCTAGAGGGTTAGTCAAGTATACAGAGTTATTTGCATGCAGATCTAATAAAAATCAGAATTACTAACATATACGTAATGCATATTATGCTTCAGGGAGTGATCTAAGTCCTTTACACAGATTAACCTATTCAAAACTCCCATCTGCGGTAGGAGGCGCATAATCATATGACCCCCAAGGAAGCTTGAGAGAGGACGCCTGGAGTACCTGGCAGGTTACAGAGATAAAAAGTGACAGAACTGGGGAAGAGCTGGCATCTGTATCCCTGTGATTATGTTAAAATGCACATGTTAAAATGTGCATGCTTCCTAAAACTTGTTTCTGAGAAAATCCTCATTTCTAGGTGAAAATACTGTCTACAAGATTTAGATATATTATGCAAATCATAGAATTGTCCTTATACTATTGCTAACAATAAAAATCCATCATATAATATGTTTTAATCATTTTCATTGAATACTATATATGTTCTGATTTTTCTTCAGCATCTCTTAATTACAATCAGAGATCATTTGTATGAAGCAGATCTCTGTCTGATGTAAAATCTTGGATTAATTTAAATCTGTGAAACACTTAAAATTGCTTGGCAGCTTCAAAAAACTAAAGAACATCAATATGTATCAATTTCTTAATAGCGAAACTGAATTCCTTTAAAATTATGGGATTTATTGAACCGAACATTACAGAGATTTTATTTTGCTACATAAATATTAGAAAATATTTTTAGAATACATTCAGGCTCAAATTATGTCATGTCATGTTGCATGTAATAATGTATACATATGTTACTCAATACTGTGTCTGGTCTCAGAAATCATTTTTAAAAACTTACCTTGGTTTGGCTTCTCAGTACATTCCTTGCATCAGTTCTATATAGGTCTGTGTGTGTGTGTGTGTGTGTGTGTGTGTGTGTGTGTGTGTGTGTGATAGCCATTTGAGGACATACTGAAATGGTCTGAAGAGCATCAGTCCCATTAAGAATCTTAAGGTCTCTAGTTTTCTCCAAAGCCTATCAATTTTACTTTTAGTTCACGTAAATTCTGAAATTATCAAGCCATAATCACTAATATCTTGGAATTTTTTCCCCTTTCAAATTGTTTTAGTTTAGTTTATGAGTGTATGTGTGTAGTACATAATACTTACATTCCTTGTGTGGAATTGGTACATGTACATAACACATCTCAATTCCTTTTTTCCTCTCCTGTCCTTCCCCCTCCACCCTCCCTCCATCTCTTGATCCCCTTCATCTATGAAAAAGATCTATCTCCCTCCTTCCTATTATCTTTCTTTTACTTTGGTCCTTATTTTTACTCTGGGTTTCTCATATAAGAGGAACAATATGATATTTAAGCTTATGTGTCTAAAATATTTCAATTAACATTATGTCTCAAAACGTATCAATTTTCCTACAAATGACTCAAGTTTATCTTTCTTCATGGAAAAGTAGTAATCCATGGTGTGTAAACACCACCTTTTCTTTATCCATTTTTCTGCTGATGGATGTACAGACCAATTCCAAGTTTTAGTTATTACAAACTGGGCTGCTATAAACTATCCATGTATTGACCTCAGTAAAAGTAAATTTCAACTAGAAAAACCTAAAAAAGCATATATTATTGTTAGCAGACATTTCTAGATGTTTATCCCTGAATTAGGTTGGACCACAAACCTTTTTTTTCTTTGTCCATCCACTTATAATTATTTCATATAATCACTTTGTGTTCATGCTTCAGGCATGCTTTAAACATTTTTGCCTATTTGTAGGCACAGTATTTTTTTTAAAGTAGAGATGTTAAAAATAGTGCACACTGTATTGCCCAGCACTCTATTAAACACTGTGCATCTTTTTGACAGTGTATCTGAGGAAGACACTTTTATTCTTCATAAGTCCATTTTTATTCTCCTAAAGTACAGTAAAGCATTTTATTTCCCTGTACATCTTCACCATTACAAAGATCACTGTTGTTTCATTCATTGCTGTAGGTTTTCATATGAATAAAGATGTACTAATAAAAACTTTAAAATATTATTATCGCCTCACAAACTAACTCTATTTAAAATGTTCATTTTCATCACATAGTATTGGTCATGTGAACTTCACTCGAACAACACAAGTGAAGAAATCAAAGACACACATCCCTTACAGAATCCTAATGGTCATTTTTTTAAATTCTTCTTATCAAACAGGTTTTCTCTTGTCATGAATTTTAAGAAATGTGTTTATTAGTGTGTAGTGAATGATAGCCCCAGGAAAGGGCAGACGATCCATTCCAAAAGTCTATTCTTGGGCACGTGATAGCTACCATCCCCGCCCTTAACTTTGGAATCCTCCTAAGTCCCTCTGGGGAAGGCAGGCAAGTGCCTCAAAACCCCTGAACAAACCCAACTCAACTCTTCTGCAGAAGCTTACTATCACAGTTTGCCCTACTATGTGATCCTTAAACCTCCATTGTGGAATACGAAGAAAGGTGTACTAACTACATCACTTTGTTTAATTTCTTTCAAATCACATTTCTTTTCTTTTTTTTTCTTTTTTTTTTAACTATAATTCAGGCCTATTTAAGAACTCCATGACTGGAAGCATTCAAGGATTATGGAAGAAAATCAGAGAACATGAAATTAAAGATTATAATTAAGATTTTCATAGAATTTGATTATATGTCACTCACAATTGATAAATGGAGATGAGAGTTTGGAAAATGAGTAAGCGATTCTCACAATAACAGCTAGCAGTTCCTACGAGCTAATTCACCCAGGACTTATTTTCCCAAATATATTGAACATTGAACAAAAGAAATTAAGATAAAATATGAGATATTATTTGAAGTAGAAGATTGTAGTTTAAGCATATTTTAAAAGTAAATTTTCAAGACAGTGACATCCCAGTTTTAAGTACCAATTAGCCCTAATGTTTACTGAGATGATGATATGACTTGACATTACAAAATTTCTTATGTTTATGACATGGAACCATGAAAACAGTTAGTATAGAGTTCTTAAAAGATACCACTTGTGACTGAAATTAAATGAAGGGGTTATTTTAAAATAAAAAGTAGTTGGACTCCAGATTATTCTTTGTTAAACTTCTCAGATTATCCTATTGTTATTTGTATCATATAAATATACAGGACATTGACCAAAGGCAGATGAGAAGGGAGAAGGTCATATTAGATTATCTATTGTTTTATAAAATATTTTGATAGCATAAATACAAAATATATTTTAAAATATAATATAAAACAATCCATAATTTAATAATTTAGTAAAGTCTGTGAAGATTTATTGAAGAGTAATACTTTTCTGAAATCCATATGTTAACTTCTAAAGTACTTATAAATGTTTAAATCTATTCTATTCAAGATCAATAGATATTATTGGTAAATAAAGGATAATTAATTATCCTTATGATATTGTGGAAATGGTATAGTTTTAGTGAATACATATGCTAAAGTTTTACTTACTACTATCATTAGAGTTATGAACATTTTATCAAAATTACATAACAATATTTTATATACACAGCCCTAAAGAAATTATTTTTAGTCTATGTAACACTCAACAGTTCCCTAAGAGAATAAGATAACACAAAAAGGGTGTACAAGTCATGTCTTTTATCCACCTTATTTGATGGAAGTTCATGAAAATCACGTTATCACGTGGATATATAACATCCAAAGTCACTTGCCATTTCTATCACCTTTATAAAGAAGGAGGGTTTTGCTAATAACATAGTAACTATAGATGGACGAACAGAAAAATTTGACCTGAAGAATGATTCTGAGACTTGTTTAAGAAAGTTCTTGCCTTTTCTTCAGGGAGTCTGAGCTCTTGGGATGTTGTACTTTCTTTAACTACTTCTCAACAACAATCATATTCCTTTTTTTCAGCTTTATTCTAAGAAGAGAAATTTGGAGGAAGAAACTTGAGTTCCTTAATCTCCTCCAAAGTTATGAAGATCATGAGAACCAGAATCTTAGATTTTGGGGTCAATTCTGATATTAAATGTCTGCTATTATGCCAACCTAACATAAAACCCAGAACTTTATAATTCCACAAAAAATTGTCAAACTGATATTTGTACCCAGTTTTTAAAAAATATTTTAATTTTATTATACTGGAGCTGGTATATATATATATATATATATATATATATATATATATATATATAATACTGTCTTGCATTACTTGCATAAAAATGATCTGGTTTCTTATTCAGAGAGTGAATTTGGGCTAGAAGTAGCACTCTGGGTTCCCTAGTACCTGGATTACATATATTCCTATGATCTGAAATAGAGCAAAGTAGAGTTATAAAGATAGAGAATGACATGGTACAAGGAAATGGGTATTTCCTTTGCTGCAACCTCATATATGATTTTCAGGATAAAACGGAACAAATAACTAATGATGAGGCAGATTTTCTTTTGCCCTCTGTACTAGGAATACAATTTAGAAAAATAAAATATTCCAAACCTGCTACATCGATAGAACTAGCTATCCTTTTCTAACTTCAATTGATAGATTGATAGATATTAGAATGGTTTTGCTTAGATAATGAATAATACTCGAAATTTTTGTCCATAATTATTTCAAGGTTATTCCTTAAACAAAAACTGAAAAGAAAGAAAAAGTAAGAAACAAGAAAAGAGAGTGACAATAGTTACTTTAGGTAATGAAGTTTGATTGTCTATGCTGCTTGAATTTATTCAGTATGTCTTCAAATTCTATGTAAAGGTAAAACTATCCTTTCATGATCCAACTTTCCATATATTGTGTATATTTATTATCTATAATGCTGTTATAACACATTTCTGCATTTATATATCAACACATATATATGTGTATATATATATATACATATATATATATATCTTAGCTCCTCTTTTTAGATACATTAATAGAGAGTCATCGTGAAATTTCCAACATATTTGCCATGCATTTATAACTTAAATATATCGATAATTAAAAACACGACCATCAAAATAACTACAGATTCAATACATAGTTGTAGATAATGAAATCACTCCCATTTTTCTAATGTGCATCATTAAAAATGTGTGTCATTACTCCTGTTTTAGAGATGGAAAAACAAAGTCTTCAAAAGATAAACTGTTTTATTGAAGGTCATTCAACTACT
Source organism: Hystrix cristata (assembly GCA_004026905.1). Lineage (NCBI taxonomy): Eukaryota > Metazoa > Chordata > Mammalia > Rodentia > Hystricidae > Hystrix > Hystrix cristata. Next base: position 49,429 of record PVJO010000399.1, on the reverse strand, counting down.
AAGTAGCCTCGTGTGATGTGACGTCAAATGCGAGTATCTTATCTCCCTATTCCCCCAGTTTTAGTCTAATTCTTCTTTTGATCTATGTTTTTTGAGAAACACAAAGCAGCAAAAAGATGCTAACCATACACTCAGAGGACTAGTTTTTAGGTCAAGCTTTACTGGAATAAGACTTTTCTACCCACAGAAATAATAGGTTGCATCATTAACTTATTAATTTGATGCATTTAGAAATAAACTTAACCCTTCCTCTTCCTCTTTCCTCTCCTTTGATAAATACTAATGGTACATTAAAATCACTTTTGAAAAGCAAATAAAATACAAGTATAGTATGTTTTCTTTATTTTCTGCATGAAAACATATAGCAAAACACAAATAGAGTACAATCTCTATAACCAACAGCTGCTTCACTTTGGTCAAGAATTATACAGCTATGATGTTTGACTGAGGACTTTGGTATAGTCTTTGTGGGATTAATTTACATTTTGATGTAAGTACTAAGGACTTCATTATATGAAGAACAGAATGTAAAGGAAATATTATTAAGAATTGTCAACTTCAAGAAAATTATGTTTTGTAAAACCTGCCAAATATAGGACTTTCTGTTGGCTTGTGCATGCAGTTCTAACATAACTAGCATGAATTTGCATTAACATTAAAGTTTAAAGTCTGATGGGTCTGAATCAAAGATACATCCATAGACATATTTATTTTCTCTAATTTGTAATAAATGTTCTTGTTGCTCTCATTAAAAATGCTATATTTTACTTATTACAAAATACTATCTAATTATAGTAATTAATAGATATATAATGATAACATTTATTGAAGTAAATTTGAAACAAAATACTTTTTATAAACGGCAATTGAGTTTTTGAAAAATATATTTCTCAAAATATATTTCTAAATATATTTCTCTTTATTTTCATTAAAAGAAATAATTTATCAAAATGTTTTGTAAACACATAATGGAAGTAGATACAATAAAAATTATGTTTATAAATATTACATTTGAGTGACATCTTTTTAATATAATTTAATTAGAAATATTGAAAACATACATTTACATGTAAATGATGATTAATTCCTCATTAGAAAAAAGAAAAAATTATTCCTCAAAATTGTAACTTACTTCTCTTTCTCTTTTTCTTTGTATATGATATAGGTAAATAAATCTGTGATGTGAATAACTAGATATGGATATATATCGTGTCAGTATTAGGTAATTTCATCATAGAGCAAACACAGTATTCTGATATTAATTTAGCATCTACTGCATATGAGATCTTTATATAATTTTATAGTTACATCTGATTTTCTATTTGGCCTTTCCCTCACAATGTGGAGTCAAGTAATAATACAATGCAGTTTGATACAATATGAATATCAAAATTAAAACATACCTTATAAGAATACATTACAATAATTTGGCTTTAATTTATAACTTCTATATACTAAAAAATGTAGTAAAGTGATCATTTCAACAAACAGTATATAAGTAATTGATAAACACTAAGATTTATTACACTTAACAATTGTGTAATTTCTAATGTATATAAGTAGATAGTGTTTACAGTAAAATTGTTTCCTCAAAACAAACATGCTATTAAAAAGGTTTTGCACAGCAAAAGAAATCACCAACAGAGCAGGGCAAAAACTCACAGACTGGGAAAAAAATTTTACTAGATATCCGTCAGACAAAGGTCTAACATCTAGAATATACAAAGAACTCAAAAAAATTAAACCTCCCAAATTTAAAGACCCAATCCAAAAATAGGCATGTGAAATGAATAAACATTTCTCAGATTAAGAAATTAAAATGGCAAATAAATATATGAAAAAGTGTTCAGCAACACTAGTCATTCAAGAGATGCAAATCAAAACAAGGTTAAGATTCCATCTCACTCCAGAAAGAACCATGTTTATGAAAAAAAATCAACCAATAACAAATGCTGGCGGGACTGTGGGGAAAAAGGAACCCTCCTCCACTGTTGGTGGGAATGTAGACTGGTCCAACCACTGTGGAAATCAGTGTGGAGATTCCTCAGAAAACTACAACTAGAGGTTCCATTTGATCCAGCTATTCCCCTACTGGGGATCTTCCCAGAGGAACTGGAATCGTCATACCACAGGGATGTGTGCACAATCATGTTTATAGCAACACAATTTGTAATAGCTAAGTCTTGAAAACAGCCTAAATGCCCAACAACCAATGAATGGCTAAATAAATGTGGTTTTCCTACACAATGGAGTACTACACCACCATAAAAAAGGATAAACTAGAGTCATTTGTATGTAAATAGATGTTCCTTGAGAACATACTATTAAGTGAAATAAATCAGACACTCATGAGTAGACATCGAATTGTTTCTCTGATATGAGAAACCATAACTCTAAATAAGGACAAAGAGGTGTAATAGATATTATATAAAAGGAAGATAATATACAAAGGAGAGGAGCACTAGAAAGAGAGAAGGGGGAAAAGCAGGAAGGGGAAAAAGGAAAGAAAGAGGAAAGGGAAATCATGGAGAAATGTGAATAAACCTGCTGTAAATAGGGAGGGAGGAAACAGAGGGGAGGGGTGGGGAAGAGGGGGGAAAACCAAGATGCATCATGCACAGGTACAAAATAAATGTGATGAAAGTGATCATTATATGTAAAAAACAACAACAACAACAACAATGAAACCAAACATAGACCCAAGGATATCCTCTCACATGCCTTTTAAGTCTCTTTACTATACTTTAATACATATTATGAAAAATTTTTAGGAAACTGGTAGATGTCATATTTCAGGAGTAATGACCAGCAAAAGCAAATGTAATTCTGTTTTGTAACAACACACCACCAGGTGTAACAACTCCTAAATAGATGCAAATTTAACTAGGCTTTGAATGCCTCAGATCACATGGAAGATAGCTGGCTTATAATGGGATGTCTAGTTCTATACTAGCAAGGTAACATTATTTTATTTTTTCTGGCATACACAAGCACAGTTTCCAATGGAGTGAGATGGTATGAGAACTTCTCTGCCCCAAAACACTCACCTACTGTCAGCTGTCCCGTGAGCTGCCCCATGTGATTTCTCGCGTTCACTGTTACATTCCTGTCGGACTGTAAGACCAGGGGACTGTCCTGGGAAACACGTACAAAATAAATACATCAAATAGAGAATATAAATACAGTCCGACTTACATAAAATTATACTGTATTTGTTAGGGTACAATCAAAGATTTTTTTAAATAAATTAGGTAATTGTTTTACCATTCCAAAATCTGCTGAACAATATTAAAAGATGAGTGCCTTGGTGCAATTATTTGGCAGAACAGGAATATTTGAATTTTTCTAAGTGGGCCTGAACTAATTGACGCAAGCATTTCCAACTCTACTGATCGTGGTAAGCCAAAAGTATAGAGTCTGTCTCCTCCTCTTTCCCAGAGGGATGCATGTCTGCCTGTATAGACACTCCCAACTTGATTCCAGTGGAGAAGCCCCTAGTTAAGTCTAACTTGCAGTTTTGAGACCTCAGTTTAAATAACATTTTCTCAGAATTGCCTCCGCTGATCACCGTCACTATAGATTCTCTTGGTGTTCACTTGTTTTGTTCAAAGCACATACCATGGGGCTGATTTATCTGCTCATGTTTGGCTTTTTGGATGTTTTGTTTGTTTGATTTTCTTTTTTAACTTGATTATATCAGTGGAGAAATCCACACAGCAGTGGCCGTGGCAGTCTGCTGTACACAGATCCACATTCACTGTTTATTGTACTACAGTAGAAAAGCATTTGGTAGGTGTTCAAGTTGTTAAAAGTCTGTGTAATCGATAATACTTCATTCACCTACACTGTGTGGAAATGCTCTGTGTGTTATGAACTATCTTATATAAGAAGGTACATAGAACATAAAATGCTTTCCTGTACCATTTTTTAGTTATGTAATTCTGGTTAGATGTTGACTTATATTCCTAATTTATCGCTTAACAGCAACATACTGTATTAAGGGATAACATTATCATATGGTAACCTTTGTAACAGGTTTTTTCCATTATTGGCCTCAGAAAAGTAAGTTATAACCAACTACATTTTCATTTTTATGATCTAAAATGTAAGTAGGTTGATCATTTACAAACTCTCCATCCATTCATCAAAGAAAAATTCTGAGCACCAATTTTGTAGCTTTCTATAGACTGGAGTATTTCTGTAATCAGAAAATTATCTATGCACATGGATCCTGCCTTCTAGATAGTGACATTTTGTGCAAATCTCTCGCAAAAGGATTCTTGTCACTGAGGTATACACAACTTCTACATAGATATCATTATACAAGTGTTTCATATACAAACTGTATAAAACCTTTTTCCAGATTAGGAATCAGAATTTGTGATCTATACTTACATAGAAAGACAATATTTTTTCAGAAAATTGTTTTGGGCCCTTCTGACTACATGTCAAATGCTAAGAAAAGATACACACATGAACAGACACACATTCCACATTTTATTTAAAAGTGAATTTTGCTAGTGCGTACAACTAACACTTGATGGGACTTGATTTTTAAAAATAATTTTCCATAGTTTGAAGAATATATTTATTCTTTCAAAACGGAGTCGTATGAAAACTACCATAGTTTCTTTATCAAAGCTTAGTTATTTCTGCCTTAAGAATTTTGTTTCTGTATTTTTAAAATTTTATGTTTTTCCATAGTACACCTATACTTCAGACATTCATCTTTGAAATATCTGAAGTATTTTAAGTTAATTATATCATTCCTTTTAAATGAGATGCCCAAATTCTGTTTACAGACTAAGAACTAGTGGAAACATCTGTCTAATACTCTGGTAGGTCACTACTGTCTCTGATAAGACAGAAAGAGGATGTTGTGCAGAAGAACACATAAATGAGTACATTTAATGTTGGTAAAATTCAAAGTAAGTATTTTAAAAAGAAGTTCTGAAATAAATGAATTAATTTGAATATAAAAAATAAGATGTCTACACAGCAACTTGCAGTGCAAAAATTGTGGAAAAAGTATATTGGTTGGATTTTCATCCATGTTCTTTCAGCATTTTATGATATAACATACATGATTGTTGTTTAGATTTTGAAATTGATCTTCTCATTTAAATTACTACATATGTTAAACATAAATTTCTGTGATCTTCAGCATAAGAGAATAAACATTTTGTATATGTAATTTCTGGATTATGTAAATATATTAAGTACGGTAAAGTCAAATACGTTAAAGTCAATTTGAAAAAGAAATAGGTATTTTATCTATATAGAAGAATACATTTGAATTGAACTCTTAATCTCTGTACATCTTTGTCTACAACATAGCAATTCACATTTAGCCCAACCATAAGGATCTTATTGAAGTTCTCTCCCTGATGTTTCCCTTCTCTTTATATTATTCCACCAAATTTCCTCTCAGAATTAAATTTTTATATCCAGATTAAAATTTTACTGTGATAGCAATTGCAATCTCTTTTCTGAAACTAAAACCACAGAGCTATCAGAGGTAATGAGCAATTCTCTTCACTGTATTCTTGTGGACAAAATTATATTATTATGCTATACTGATTTGTTAAAATGTGATCAAATGAACTGAACCAAAACTAAGTAACTATTCTTGATAAACAAAACCAGTGCATATAAGAGCATCATTTTCATCAACAAGTCATATCTCTTTTTTGAATTATATATCAGCATTCAGATAATCTCTGTGACATCCTAGCAGAAATAGCATCATTAGAAGCAGCAGATGAAACTTATTTGCACCATATCAATGCCAGATAACATCATAAATACATGTATGAAATCGTCTACTTATGAAAAATATTTAAAAATAGCCTGTGAAGAGTTAAGATCATAAAGTACTTGTAAGTCAGGCATTGGATCCTGACTATTTAAGTCCTTCATTTCTTTTCAAATACTAGCTCATTCACTCAGCCACTCCACTTATCTGTTCTACAGCTTCTTCATCTGTGAAGTATGGTCATAATACAGAATTTGTGAACTTACTATATAAATTATGGTATCAGAATTGTTTGTGTCATAATGCGTTATGAGGATTAAATGAGAAAATATTCTAAAAACACACAGACCAATGCCCAGCCTGTACTGGAGGCCCTGTTAGTGTTTGCTTATAATCATTTATTCCTCATGAGAGCTATGGTACTCTCGGGATATATCTGGACACTCCCACTCCTGGTGTACATGTGAAGAAACTAGCAGAGAGAACTTAAGCTACTTACTCCAAATCACACAAGTAACAAATGAAAAAGGCAATATTAGGACTCATGAATTAGTGCCTATAACCTGCACTGACAACCACTATGTATACTGCCTATTTTGGTGATCATTTAATTCAACATTTTTTAAAAATGCAAACCCAAATCTGAAAATGACGAAAAAAAAAAAAAACAACAAAACTAAATTGAGTAGGATACACTTTAAAATTTAAACATGTCAGTCTCTTAAAAAAAAAATCTCTGATACATATGATATAAATCCGATGTTGCTATCATCCAGATTTTGGTAACACAGTGTGGTTTGTGTTGTTCCATTTTGCTTGCTCACTTTTGAGAGAACAGTCATGCACAGTATCCTACACTGTCCTCTTCCCACACGACTTAGAAAGTTTATCACTTATACAGATGTCCTCGCTTGGTAGCCTGAAAACACATGCTTAGTAGTCCATTTTCAGTGTGGGTAGTGTGAATTTGCTCTGTCATAACTAAAATTTAAAGTTTTATCACAGATAAAAGTTTCTTTTTTAAAGTTTTATCACAGACCAAGTTTCTTCACGATGGAAATTATTGCATTTTTCAATAAACTTACATTATCCACACACCCTGTAATCTTCCTCAATATCTACTTGGCCGAGTCAGAAATTTTTCTTAAATACACTTGTTCTGTCTCTCCAAAGCCCATTCTGCAGCTGAACAGAAACTCTCGTCAAAATAACCACTTCCTCAGTGCATTGTTTGTACATATAGGGTTAGTTTTCTAAAATATTTTTCAGTTAAAAATACCGGCTGAATTAAAACAAAACAAAATAAAATGTGTATCTATTCCTCATTGACAGCTTGGAAAACTTTCACATTTGTGACATAAAAGTTGTTTTATAATATGATCCAATTTTATGTTTATATCTGCATTTCAACATCACTTCCTGTTTGCAAGAGTTCTCAAAATTTTCCATCTTTCTCAGATACACACCTCTTGTATTCATTCCGACTTTTGGTTTCCTATGCCTGAAATTCATATCTACACATTATCTGGTAGATCACAGTCATTTTGCAAGTTCTTACTCAAAGTTTCGTCCCCTGTGAAGCTTTCTTACCTCTCCATGGTTAAAATTCAGTTCCCAACCTCCCCTTCATCAAATAGTCAGGGTTGATATCTATTGTAGTACTTGTCATAGGCTTCCCGCCTTGTTGGGTCTATGGATTTCGCATCCCTGTAGCCCCCGTTTGACTGAATCATTCTGAAAACAAAGCGTGCTGTCTTGTCCTTTTATCCGGGAAGACTTTGGAAGGTACAATTTGTGTCATGCTTGACGTACAGTTTGTGGTCACTAAATACATGCTGGCTGAGTGAATAGAGTTGAACACATTTGCAACATAATGTGCCTGGGGTTTGTATTTGTGGCCAGTTCACACAGGAGCTGGGAATTAAGTTTTCTCTCTATCTTCTTTTCATCATTTTTTTCTTTCTTTTTGCCGAGAGCAAGGATTCTGAAGAGCTGCTTAAGTAGAATGAGTGTGTATCACATGATGACTTCATTTATATTCATCATCTCTGTGCCCAAGGTAGGCTGTTCACTCCGTTCCTTAGGTATCTGACCCACTTAACACATGCAAAAAAGGTAATTTTTAAATTTCTTGTTTTAATAAAAAGATTACTTAAAAGTTCATTTTCTTCAGTCATTTAATTATTGAAATTTTTGTCTTAAAAGTAGAAGTGTTTATCATGAGAAAGAATACATCTAGAGCTGTTAATCTGAGTTTCTCAAATTCTGTGTTCCCATTTTAATTTGAGCATGAATTAGCGCAGGAAAGTGTACTCAAAATCAACTCTTTGTGCATTTCTATCCCAATGCTCTTATTGATAATTTCCCACTTCAGTTCATTTTCTGTTTTATATTGTCCAGTCACAGAGACCACTGTTAAGATTATCTTCTAGGAGTGTTCTATGACTTTTGCTCATCCTTCTGGCTTCTATCTGCCTCTTCAACATCATGTATTAATCACGGTAGTCAACACATGCTTTTCTTGAGGTCTTCCTTATCCCAATTACTACTGATAAATACGTATCCAGTAGGATGCGTCGGGGAGCAGTTCTACCTACAGCATCCCGTTTACAGAGATCCTGCATCATTCAAATGGTCCACTTCACACTTTCGATATCATAAGGCTTGGAAAATGAATACTTATTACTTAAGTATCCTGAAAGGGAGAGGTACTGTCTTGACCTAAAGTAATAAAGATCTAGGTAGTCAGAAGACTGTTACTATTTTAATCAGCTGCCCAAATTTCCCACAGATGCCCGTCTTCTTCTCAGTTTTTGCAGGACCAGAGAAATGTCCTTCTGTCAGCACTTCACTCATTCTTCCAGTTTGGCTTCCCCTTTAGTCTTTCTTCAGGCTGACATGGCCCTCACACTAGCTATAGGGGCCACTTCTCTTTATACTAAATATTTGGCCCTGTCACCAATGAGGATGCTCCTGGCTGAGGATTGCGCAGAAGATGAGGTTGCAGAGAACTGCTGTCACCTGGGCAGAACGCACTGACTGTATCTTACTTAAGTGAACAGGAAGTGCATGTGCAAAATCTTCTATCGGAGAGAGTGGGGTGGAAACTCTATAGATGTAAAGCAAATTACCGAGATTAAGCATGTGATTGTTCTGCCATTAGATGACCTGTTCAGCCAATTCATACACCTTTAAAATACCTTTAAATCACAGGCTTAAATATATCAAGGAAATAATTCTAGAGTAGAATTATCCAATAATGAGTTAGTGGCTGTCTTATTCCCAAAATTATACAAAGTTTTTTTTTTTAACTTCTTTTATACTAAAAGGCTAGTTTACTTCTGAAGATTGAACTCCATGGCCTTGGTAAAAACGATGGATGAGGAGTGTGAAGGACCTGCAATATTCTGAAATTGTTGATTTCCATGATCTTAATCCAGTACGTATGACTTAGGGAGGATGATGATGGTGATGATGAACACTGTGTCTGTGTGTGTTTGTCTGTGCACATGTGAAAGAGAGATAGAAAGAGAGATCCTGAGATGTATATGTGTGACTAGACTTCACTTGTGTGTGTGTGTGTGTGTGTGTGTGTGTGTGTGTGCTGGGGATCAAACTCAGGGCCTTGTGCTTGCAAGGCAAGCGCCCTACTGCTGAGCTAAATTCCCAGCCCTAGACTTCACTTTTTAATAAGTACAATGAATGAAGTAGTATAGAAAACTTCAATTAAATTGGTTCTTTTTCACTTTCTGGAAATTGGCCCCTTATAAATAACAACAGGTCTATGAATTTTAAACTTTAAAAATGGAAACACATTTAAACAAGAAGTAGAACTTTCTAAAGTAAGATATATGTACTTCCCAAGAAATCACTAATTGAGGTAGGAAAAATGGACAGAGAAAACATCTTTTGGACTGTTTTTCCTTACAAATATTTCCATATTAATTGTTCTCTTACTTTAAAAAAGTCTTCTTTTTCTTTCTCTTAAAATTTAATTAGCTAATTAAAAACTTCAATTATATGAAAATATTAGGAGGAAGTTTTTAGTTGAGTTTTTTGTGTGCATCTATGTACTTATGTAATTCACAAGGAAAACCAGAAATATAATATTTATGATACTTTTCCATAATGATGAATATAATGAAATGACAAAATATGTAAAAAAAATTGATTATAAAATCAAATAAGTACAACATGGTTGTATTACTTGGGATGGTTAAATTTATGTGTCAATTTGACTGGGCCACAAGACTTCCAGATATTTGATTAAATCTTTTTTTTAGTGTGTCTGTGAGGGTAATTTTCAAAAAAATTAACAATTAAATTAGTGGACTGAATAAAGGCAATCACCCTCCTGGATGTGGGCCTCTGAAAGACTACATAGATTAAAAAAATAGAGTGAAGGATAGTTATTCGTTTCTTCCTATCCTTCAGTTAGGAACTTTGTTTTTTGCTTTTAAAATTGGACTGGAGCTTACTTCACTGAATCTTCTGATTTGCATTCTTTCAGTCTCAGCATGTAAACTACCCCATCTTTCCTGGGTCTCCAACTTCCTAACTATAGATTCTGGGATATCTTGTGCTCCATGCCACATTCTGAGATAATTAAATCTAATAAATCTCTTTACATATTGGTTCTGCTTCTCTGGAGAACCCAGATTAATGCAGCACAGACAGTAGTTACTAAAGAAATATGATGAAAATATGCATATTAAGAAGCAAGCAGACCTTGCAAAAAACAGCTACTGGGATTTCTATTTGATGCTAACTGTAATTTTCAGTTCTTTGAAGCATTTTCCTAATTGTAGTTATACATTACCTATATCTGCTAGGACAAATTCACAGAAAAAACTGAATTGTTCTTCTTTTAACTTTCATAAACATTACTTTCAAGATAGTAGCAGTGCCTACCATCTTCTCCCTGATATAAATAAACGGAGGAGTAATGTATGCCTACTTCTTCAAATGACTGGATGAATTTCAAAATTCTTATTTGTTTCATATATTTAATATAAGTCATGTTGCATGTAGTGGTGCCATAATTTTGAGCCAGAAGAAATATAAAGTTAATTTTATTTTGTTTTATGTGAATGGTGTCTATATCATCTGTGGTCAGCAAACATGCAGAGTATGGGAGACCAAGCAACACGTGACATGTGTAGAGAGATTATGTCAGTGCTTAACGATCGATACAATTTCATAGACATCATCTAAAGATCATTCTAAATGTAAGCTAGGAATGAGCCTAAGATTCTGCTCTTGCAGCAACCTGCCAAGTGTTTCCCATTCTGCTAAGACTACGAATACTACAGTTCTAGTTTCATCTCTGAGATGTAAAATTAGAGCTAGAAATCTGAAAAATTCCCTGACAGAATGTTTTATATATGAAGTGTGGTATGAATCCATAGATCAAACATAAAACTTCAACTCCCTCAAAAGAGTAATTTTGAACTATCCCCAGTGGGGCATGCCAAACTTACGTTAAGTCTGGAAATCTCTAAATTAGGATATGTTCACTTTCGATTTCATAATTTCCATAGAAAACATGACTCAAAAAATTGTGTCCACTTGGGCTGAGGATTTAGCTCAGCGGTTAGAGTGCTTGCCTAGCAAGCATAAGGCCCCGAGTTCGACCCCTGGCACCAAAAAAAAAAAAATGGTGTCCACTTTTCCTGGACATAAAACAGTTAAAAATTTTGGTTATCTTTAAAAATTTAAATTAATTTTATTCTTATTTGATACAAAAACAAAAATTATACATATTGATGTGGCTGTAGGTGTTGTTTCAACATACATCTACACTGTATAATATTTAAATCAGGTCAAACATATCTATTTCTTCAATCATTTATCATTTCTTTGTAATTAAAAACTTTCAGAATTCTTTCTCTTAGCCTTTTTGAATGTATAGTACATTTTTGTTATCCCTCGTGCATTAGCACGTCAGAACTTCATTCTTTTGGCCTCTGTAGCTTAGTATCCATGGGCCAACTTTTTCCATCTCTTCTCTACTGCTCTCCATGTAATCTCATATTCACCATCGTCTGCTCAGTAATTCTAAGATCAATTTTGTTCTGTATTCCAAACATGATGAGAATATGCTGTACTTGTCTTTCTGTACCTGGCTTATTCCACTTAACATAATGATCTCCACTTACATTCATGACATTGTAATTGACAGGATTTCACTTTTGTGCTAAATAGTACTTCGTTGTTTCTACGTGCTGTATTTTCTTTATACATTCACAAGTTGATGTACACTTGGGTTTCTTCCATTTCTGGGCTCTGTGAATATGGCTCCAAGGAACACAGGCATGAGAATGTCTTTTCGATATACTGATTTAATTGCCTTTGGTACTTACTCAGTGTGGTATTGCTGGATCACATGATAATTCCATTTTTAATTTCAAAAACCCTTCGACATTTTTTCTATGATAGGTGTACTAATTTACATTCCCACCAACATCATACAAGCATTCCTTCTTTCTGCCATCCTTTTTGACAACAATAATTCTTTTTCTTGTAGGTAAGTATGACTTTACACCAAGTTGTATTCAATGGATATGGACAGAAGTGATGTTAGAGCTTTGTAACTGTATGGTACACAAACCTATAAAGTGCTGTCATCTCTATTTGAAGCCTTGGTGTGTCATAGAATCACAATGGAACGTATCAGTCTGCAAGTGTCTGCGTGGCTCAGAGCCTCCATTTAAACCAATGCCATGAAGTAGTGGAGTGAGAGAAAATTTTTGTGTCTCAGTTAGGCTGTGAGATGCCAGAAAGAATTGTTGTACAGATATGCCTATCCCAATAAAATACCCTCCATTTTTCTCTATAAAGACTTCAGTGTTCCAGTATTTATGGTCAGTCAAGAACCCCTACTATAGACTCTTTACAAGTTTTCCTTCATTCCATATCTTGTGTGTTCTTCATATTCTCCTTTCTTTAATTGTATTCAATTTTCTTATAACATTGATATGCCTTCAAGTCATATTAAACTACAAAATTGTTCTGAGAGAATATATTCTAAGGTCATGATACCTAGCACTGTGTTTTTCTCTCTGGGATATTTAATCAAAATTATTTCATCTACAGTAAGGAAACACAAACTTATTTTAAAAGGAATAGATAGTAAACATATTAGGCTTTGTAGGCCATGGATATTCAGTAGAAGATTTTCAACTCTGCTATTGTGATTCTAAAGGAGGTTCAAAGAAGATGTGATTAGGTAGGGCTGTAATATAATAAATCATATTTTTAAAAAGGCAGATAATTTCAAGTTCTAGTTTACTGACTTCTGATCTAGACTGAGTCTCTCTTTCTAGAGCTGGGAGAGTCAGAATTGAGTTCCTATTTCCTCTCTGCCCATGACAGGCTCTGACTGTCTTCCGATGGGCACAGAGGTGAGCTCCTCCACGCGTCTCAGAACCGGTCCCGTGCGTGTCATCGTCCCTTCCCACCGGCCTGTCTCTCTGATGTCGCATCGCCACAGTACACAGACCACTATTTTTACTTGGTCATTCCTGAAGGCTTGTACCTTTTAGCTTGCATGTGGTGGTGGTCTCAGGAATCATTTCATTTCATTTGCCACCTACATGATCTAATATTCTGCACTCTTAGATACTTGATTTATCTTCTCGTTATCAAATTCATCTCTCTCAGTCATATCAAGACTTTGTCTTTACTTGTTAATGTATATTAATCTTCTTATATGCTTTCCGCAAAGACCATGCTCGTGTTGTTAGCCTACTTTTTCTAATCCTTGACCAAAATCTTGAAGAAATTTCTTCCAGTTTGAAATAAGAGCAAAGTTAATATCAGATTTAATTGATAAAAATAATTATGTGCTTTATTTCTATGAAAAAGGAAATGTGCCAATTCATCAGAACTGAATAACAATTTTAAAATTTAAACATTATAAAATATTTCAATATTCTTTTAATGGATTTTGTAGGTAAATTTTTCCCTCAATCTGTGAATTAAAGTAACTGATTGTAATGCAAAAGGATTCAGTATTAGATATATGCTACATTTACTGCATAATGCCCAGAGTGAGAAACATATTCTGATAAATAATAGGTAGAAATAGAGACTTGATATACAGATTTGATATACAAATTTTGTTTAATTTTTCAATACTTTTTGAAGTATATCTTAAAAAGTTGCATAGCACTGATTTATCATCAACACATCTTATGACTATTCCATTAGGCACATACTTCAATAAAGAGCTAATCCAAAATCAATTAATTGGCAAAATGTGCTTCATTAGAATTATATATCCCTTTTTTGAGTTCATGGATCAAAATATTTACTTAAACAAAATTAAATGATTCCTTATTGCACTATCATTCCCTTTGAGGAATGACTTTTTGATTTTAGTACATGTGCTGCTGAAGCGAGCACAAGAATGACTTTGTTTGAATCAATACTATATGGGAAAATCTGAAGAAGTTGATAGATGTTTGAAGGTTTTGGTAGGTAAAATATATTTTTTTCACTTGCTTCACCAATATTTTACGGTGACCTTACGGCTGAGGTTTACTTTATAATTCTAACAATGACAATAAGAGAGATACAAATAGAAGACATGGATTATTTCCATGTAATCACTAGCTATATATTTCCTTTGCTAATATTTTCCTCCCTCAGGAAAAGAAAAAGGCACTCTTTAAATCTCGACAGGGGGGCTGGGGATTTAGCTCAGTGGTTAAAGTGCTTGCCTTGCAAGCACAAGGACCCGAGTTCAATCCCCAGCACCAAAAAAAATAAATAAATAAAAATAAAAAAAATAAATCTAGACAGGGGATGGGAAATAGGGGATCTTGAAACAGAACTTGTTAGCTCTTACTGCACCATTCTACTAGATTCATGAATAGATACTGAATACAGAGCTCTCCACTCTCTCAGAATCATAACTTGTTTCATGCTTAATATAACATGCTTAATATAGATATAAAACTCCTATTTTCATTTGAAGACCACCTGGATTTGCTTTCACCAACCCCTCTAAAACTCTCCACCAGATGAAAATCTCTTAAGTTTTTAAATACCAGCGTAGCTTTATAATCTGTTTCACTTCTCAATCACATGACTAGGAACACAACAAACTATCTGAGCCATACTTTACTTAAGTGTATATCAGAAGCTATATCATCAAACTGAAATTTACTGCTATATAATTTGAGAGAAATATATATGAATAATATATGTATTATATTATTTCTTCCTTAATCCCGTTAAAAATAATTATTTAATCCCATTTAAAAATAGTTCTAATAATTACAACGAGAGATTGATACAACATAAAGCTATAATAAGGAGCTTGTGTTTTTACTTTAAAACTACTTTTAAATCATTTCATACTATTGTTTGCTATGATTATTTTAAGAAATTTTATGTAACAAATTCTTTACCAATTTATATGAACAAGAGTTTTGTTTCCTTTACTGATTATTTTCCTTTGTTTTAGAAAGTAGAATCATATAACCAACAAGGTGTCTTTTCTCTTTCAGTGCTGAAATAAAAATAGAAGTTGAAGTATCAATAATACAGACAGATGGATTTACACTTGCATTAATTCTGATCTTGCCTAACCTTTACTCTTAATATTTTACAGTTGTGCATTTCCTGGTACCTTTATTTATGCTTTTTTCCCCTCTATTTTACCCATTTAGTTATATTATTATATTTTCTGAAATTTATAAATAGAAAAAGTATCACATAATAGTTTAAATCATCTTCATGTGCATGTGAATATATTTAACATAAAAATAAGAAATGCTGTGACAATTTAAATTGATTCTAAGAAATCCTAAAAGTTTAGATATCAATAGGTGGATAGACACATGTAACAATTCAATATGAGCAAAGGAATAATGAACTTCAGTATTTCTTAAAACAATGAAATTGGAGAAAGCTTTGGTAGTTTGGTAAAAACCTTGACTAATATTTTGGTTAGAGTGAGGCATAGAAAACAATCCCAGTGTTATGTTATTAAAAAGAAAAACCGTTAAATACTAGATTATATTTTGGGGGGTACTATCTTATCCTAGCAGGGAATATAGACATTAATATAGACATTAATAATCATTTGCATATCTGAAAACTATCTGAGCAAAATATTGTTTTTCTCCCTTTATCACAACTATAACAGAAACAAATGAAAAAGTAGGCTTGTCCTTGGAAAAAAAGAAAGACCTTTTTTTCCAACTCAGAGTTTTTCAGGACACTGAATTTAGACCATTTATCACCAGACTGGCATTTTCATTGGAAAGGGTAAAACTTCTGCATTGTATAAACTTCTACCCTATACTTTCCTGAACTTCTGGGAATTGTCTGACTTACAGGAGTACTCACGGAACAAAATTAAAATTACACAGCAAAAGATAGTTTACAATTCTAGACAGACGCTAGAAATTCATTTGACACTCTGTAAAAGTAAGGATACTTCACTAGAGAAAAACGTATAAGAAGATTTGCTATGTTATGTAAAATAAAGACTAAGGGCTGAGGAATTAGCTCAGTGGTAGAGCGCTTGCCTAGCAAGCACGAGGCCTTGAGTTTGATCCCCGGCACCAAAACATAAAAATTACATTAAAAACAAAGATTACCTTAACTGATAAAAGCAACACTAAAAGTACATCTAAATAGTGGAATACAGAGCTCTTATATTCAGTATAACAACTTTACTGAATCAATTTGATATTCCTCTCGTCAGTTTACTTGCAAAATGGGGATCAAATTATATATTAATATATATATTTATATATTATATATATTACTATATATTATATATATAAAGATATTTTTGACAAATTTGTGAATTTCAACAGTGAATATTAAGTGCACAATGGTAACAAAATGAGAAATAGCTTACAGCAACTACACAAAAACATGTCTGTCTTTTTAATGCTGGCAACCTTACTTCTGAAAAAAAAATTACTCTAAAATATGTAACATGAATGCAAAAGTGGAGAGCATGTTCTTCGTTTTTATTTTTACTGATACATGTTAGGCATACATAATGATAATATTCATCATGGGGCATTTGTACCTGTACATGATACATCTTAATTCTTTCTTTTCCCATTTTCCTCCTCTTCCTTTAACCTGGCTTCCCCTCTCCATTTATTTTTTATTTATCTATTTATTTTTTCTTTTCTTTTTTTTTAATTTTATTTTAATGGTACATTTTAGATGTACATAGTGATAACATTCATCATAGGGAATTTGTACCTGCACATGACATATTTTGCAGCTTCTTTTTTTCCCATTCGCCTCCCCTCACCCCTCCTCCCTCCCTATCTACAAATCTTTGTTTCCATTTTTTCCTTCCATGTCTTATTTCTCTTGTCCTCTGTTCCGCTCCCAATCCCTTGTTCCCTTTCCCATTTGGACATTTTCTTCCCTTTCCCAGTATATTACATTTTAGTGTTTATGTAGTTCAGGCTAATAATCTAATCAGGCTTGAACTCACTATGTAGCCCAGGCTGGCCTCAAACTCATGGCAATCCTCCTGCCTTAGCCTCCCAAGTGCTTGGATTTCAGGCCTGAGCGACCATGCCTGGCCCCTCTCCATCTACAAAGCTTTGGGTTTTTTTCTTCTATTCTCTCTTTTTTAATCCCTTTGTCCTTCTTTCCCTTCCCTTTCCCCTCTTCCTAGAGAGCTTAACCCTCAAGAAATCAGGTGCTTGGCCGTGTCTTCCTGATTGTTTTCAAAGTATGCTAAAAGTTTACCTTGTATATTTTAGCCCTTAATGTTATGAAGACAGTTAATATTATATAATTTCCAGTGTATGGGTTTGAAATATGACATTTCATAATGTATATGCAATTTCAATTTATCATGAAGTTTTCAAATTCCACAGATTATATATACATATATATATGATTATTAGGTAAGATGCATTAAGATGCATGAATAAATTTTTCTCATTGAAAAGCAGGTCAGTATCATGGCACAGCCCTATAATCCCAGCACTGAAGGAAGCTGAAGCAAGAGGATCACAAGTTCAAGCTAAACCTTGAAACTTTAATGACTTAGGGAGACTCTGTCTCAAAAAAAAAAAAAAATAAGTGTTGGTTATGCAGCTCAGTGTGAAAGCCCTAGAGTCAGTACCCAGTACTACAAAATAGAAATGAATAGAATTGAGTAGACTATCAAAATTGAATTAAAATAAAACATTATTTTGCAGCATAAAGTTTACTAAGTTCTTAAACGGCTGGATATCTTAACTCAGAGAATTTTATTCTTCCCTTATTTTCCCTAACACAGAAACTGAAGCTGATACTCAAACCTAGTACAGTTATAGTAAAACATATAGCAGAAAGACAAATATTCTCACTCCTATATGGCCTTTAAAAAGTAGATTTTATAGACGTAGACAGACCAGTGGTCACAGGAGACTATGTAGTGTAGCGTGAAGGAAGACAGATGGAGGTTGGGAGGAGTAAGTCTCAGCATTCTATATTACAATATGTTGTTTATTATACACCTTATAAGAAATTAAGGAAGAGGTCAAAATCTCCCAACACAAATAAACAGCAAATGTTTAAGGAGGTGGAAGTGCTATACTGCATTTTCTGATCTGACCATTACTATGTAACACAAAAGCATGTACAATTGTTATGTGTCAATTAAAAGATTAGAAAATAAAACATTAATGTATTTTGAATGTAAAAAGAAAGAAAAAAGGATCTCTTTATAAATAAGTAGATTCAGTATATTTCTGAAGGCAGATCGATATTCTAATAATTTACATTCTTGTTAATATAAAGCAACCTTGCTGTAAATATTCCTTTGAAAATTGAGGTCAGATAGATTATTGGGATTTTTCTATTAAAGGTCTATAACAAGTTTACTCCCTTAAAAACTCTTTCCAAACATAGTAATTTAGGAGCCTCAATAAAAATATAAAAAGCTAGTCTGATTGCTTGGGTTAATGCCAAGAATAAGCACTGATTGGTCAGGCATAAGTGAACAAACTAAAATTGAGAAGTCCCTTGATATCACCTTTTATACTGACACTCATCTGTATTTTATATTTAGCATATTCTTCTTCAATCTTCTTGCATCTGTGGCTAGGAAAAAACAAATTTTGTCTAATCAAAGTTGGGCAACAATAACATTTTTAAAAATTAACAAGCACTTCAATATTTTTGTAAAGCAGTTGTAACAAAAATTCCTTTTACTTTATTTTAAAATTATGTTTATTATTCATATTTCTGCAAGTTTATCAAAGTTCTAGTGCTAATATTTGGTATGATCTTTGAAATGCTGTTGTGATAAAAAATAAAAACAATGAAAATAAATACTAGGAATGGCTTTGACAGTACACATAACATTTATGTATGCAACTGTATCTGTGTATGCATTGATAAATAGTTTTGCACTACCTTTAACTTTGCTACGTATCATATTTGCATTTGAATTGGGAGATTTCAAGCTAAAATCTGCATGGAGTTCTGACAGTTAAAACATGATATATTTGCTGTGACCCAATAGAAAGTTATTATGCTCACTAATGATTCAAAGCTAGTTTTTCATGAAGAGTTATGGCTCAGAATTAAATTTGGGCCTTTCATTTTAACAAGCATTGGCTACACAACATTTGTGAAACCCATAAATTTTATCATCATCTTCTTTATCAGTTACCAAAACAAATGAATTTTTCTTTATTGTGGTTTATATGCGCTATTAGAACATGAGAGAGTCATGAGGACAAACATTATTAAATTCAGATTGTATAAACATTTGCATTTGTAATTTTGATATTGCCCATTCTTTAACAGTAGTTACATAATTTAATAATCTTGACTATTAAATATTCTCATTTGAGTACTTGAAGTTTACAAAATAATGTGTTAGAATGATGCAAGATCTTGATTATAACCTAATGAGCCAAATCTGTAATTCATTAAATACAGCATATCTGTTTATTTCAAATTATTAAATAAGATCTTAAATTCAATTACTGGTTTGCATAATTTATACACTTACAAATAGAAAATTTTAAATATAGAAACAATAATAGGCACACGATCTGATTCTCTATCAACATATAAAATTATGAGACTTTTATGCTTAAATATATTGTATGAATATACAGGCACAGATTTTGTGATTTGTTTTACTGAGGATAAATCTGTACCAGTTTAAGGCTTTACTTTAACTTCATATTGCAAGCATTTTTACATTTCAATTATTATTAGAATATTCTCCAGCTACAATCATTGTGTAAATTTCTAATTCCTTAGGATAAATTTCCAGAAATAGAATCATAATGCTTAACCTGACTTCATAATACCTTTGGTTATACCTAAAATAGGAAATGTATCAGAAATATATGCAGCCTTCAGAAGAAAATCTGGAGCTACTGCATATTTGTATACTCACAAGGGCACTCAAATGCAATCTCCTTAGAATTTACAAGCATGACCAGATTGTCTTAGGATCACTATCTCTATAACAGAAATTTCTGATGATGGTGTACAGAGATTTTTAAGCCCAAAATTCTACAGGACAAGATGATATGGCATAATGCTGTCGGTTTTGCCATTTCCAGTGAATACAGATAATTCAATATGAATAGAAAGTCATCTGACTGGACACACACTCAGGTTTGACCAGATCGGGAACTTAAGTATTTTTGCCTGGGTTTTCCTTATACAATTTTGAAAGCAAATACACATTCTCAGATACAGTTGTTATGAAGATTAGCTTTAATTATGTCAACTTCATTGGCTTGGCCTCTGTCAAAAGCACACTACTCTATGTGTCTGGAGGTTCATAGATGTGTAACATTAGTACTATATCGTTCTTGGCCCCTTTCGTTGGCACCGGTCCCTTGTTCTGTTTCCTAGCCATATGCACTAAGCATCTTTGGTCTGCCATGCCCCTCTGCCATGATGTGTTTGCCGGCAAACTATGAACTCACTCCTTTGAAACTGTGAGCCAAATTAAACCAGTCCTCTTTTAAATTGTGGGTGTAGAGTCCCAGAGAAAGGAAAGCAAATACAGAAAATTGACATCAGAGATTGTTACTATGACTAAATCTCTCCATATAGTTTAGGAACCTTTAAAAATGGCTTGAGGGAGTTTACAATCATCATGGGAGTAGTTACATGTACAAATTACAGTTTTGTTCCCAGTTTCCTTCCCCTTCACTCCCCCTCCGCCCTCCTGCTCTGATTTCCCTATATCTTTTTACATACTTGTTATTATTTATTTTAGCTCACATTACATTGTAAACTTCTAGAATTCCAAGCAGGTACTGATAAAAAAAAATATACAAAGATAGGCATTAGGTCAGTGGCTACCTAGATTTAGGGGGCAAGGATTGGGAGATGAGATCTAGTAGGTAGAGTATTTTGATTTGGAATAACGAAAATGACCAAAGCTTGATTGTGGTTATGGTTGTACAACTCTGACAGTGTGCTAAAATCTATTGAATCTTAAATGTTAAGTTTGTAAATCATGTGGTAGGCAAATTTTTAGTGCAATAAAGTTATTTTCTTAAAAAAATGGCTTGAGAGAGAGTTTTAAGGTACTTTGGGGAAGCAGGCTGTAGAACCCCTAGAATGTATGCAGTGCTTAAATTGTGATTCTGGTGGGAACTCTGAAGATCATAATATCGATAAGAATTCAGACAGCAAAGGTCAGACTCATGAAGTTCCAAAAGAGAATGGGGAGAGGCCGTGTGTGTTACATTCTGGCAATGAATTTTTCTTCATTTTTCCCATAGCCTAAGATTTTGGATGATGATGAATTTAAAGGTGGCAGATTAATCAATCTAGTGGAGGAAATTTCAAGGTGTTCTAACATCAGTTTGTGTCTGTTGCTAGCTGCTTTTAGGCAGGTTTACAGTGAGAATGAAGAGCAAAATACAGAGCAGAAAAATTTGAAAAAATTAAGTTTCTGCCTGGAAGAAATCATGTATAAACTTGGTGCTAAAGGATTTGTGGCAGCTGTAGAAATTAGTACCATTAAAGATAAATGAGGTATTTTGTACCTGAAAAAGAATAAAGAGTCCTTGAAGGCAGCTCAGGAATTAGCAAGACACCACTCTTTGAAGACCCAAGTGTGCTAAATGTAGACCTTGAATTTGAGATGAGAGTTCCTGAGGCTATTGAGGCCAAAAAAAATCTCCCCCAACTTACCCGGCACAAGGGTGAGCAGCGCCCAAGAACAACAAGAGAGACCAGGTTCGATGCAAAAACAACAAGCTATGTTCAAACAGAGCTCTGGGCCAATATGTACCCCTCACACAGGAGGCAGAGGTAATGGCCCCGAACTACAGGAGTGTGGGGTTTTTATGGGGTAAGAAACAGGCGCAGGAAGGGGAGGGCGCGCGCAGGAAAGGAAAGCGTGGCGGCACATGATTGGTCCTCGCTGTTCCTTTTTGTGGTTCTTCTTGCAACTCTGGGTGTGTTGTAAGGTTGCAGCTTTCCCTGAAACCCTGGAACAGAGAACTTCCCGGCACAGGGTCATAAAGTGACCACATCTTGTACTTTACATTCTGTACATGCTTATTTGTATTCTGCATCTTTTCAAGGCCTCTGTTTGAGAAGGGCTTCCTAGTGTATTGGTTCTCTGGGATGCATTTTACTGTGCTCAGCCATCCTGGCACTCACAGGATGCTGAAGTCATGGGCCAATGGGGCCTGGCTACTGCTCCCACTGGCAGCAGACCCTGGCATCATCCAAGTGATGGTGGTTTTACTAGCATGCAGAATACACAAGTTGTGGGGTCAGAGAGGCTACAAAGTAAGACCTGAAATGCTAAGCAAGGAACTTCTGAGAAGTTAGTATACAAAGCTGTGAGAATGTCAGAAAGTGGAGAACCCAGGAATTTGGACATGACAGAAATGTGGAACATCTGCTTAGGAAAGTTGCATGGAATGAGCAGGGCCAAGCCAGTCAAGAAGCTCTATGGGGTGCAACTGGGAAGGCCAGAGGAGTGGAGCTGTCCAAGCTCTCCGGGACAGAGTTCTCACCACCATGGAACCAAATGCTGGATACAGAACTACAGAACTTAATGTTTGCCCTGCTGGATTTTGGTCTTGTTTTCCTCTGATTCAATTCTTTCTATCTCCCCTTGTCATCTCTTTTCTTTTCTTTCTTTACTCTTTCTTTCTTTTCTTTCTTTCTTTCTTTCTTTCTTTCTTTCTTTCTTTCTTTCTTTCTTTCTTTCTTTCTTTCTCTCACTCTCGCTCTCTTCTCTCTCTCTTTCTCTCTCTCTCTCTGGTGATTAGGAATGTTTCCCCTATATTACTGTATACTGGGAGTATGTACCTTGTTTATTTGTATGTCAATATGAACTTGTCACTGTCTTTTCTTGGAGATCAACTATTCGTTTAAGGAGATGCGTTTAGGTATCAAGATGACAAGGGGTTGGATGTCATGATTAACCATAATTGTCTCAACCTAATTGTCTTGGAATCTGCCTAAAGTATTAGTAAGGCACACCTCTATAGATTTCCAGCCCCTTCCTCTCTGCTACTGTTGCCCCTCACTGCTTCTTGGCGTCTATGAATTAAGCAACTTTGGTCTCCTATTCTATTTGCATGTGATGTTTCTGCCTTGAAGCCAGATCATTTTGGACTGAATCTCCTGAAATGATGAGCCTTAAATTGTGGGTATTTCTGTTTTCATATCTAGGTCTTTGATCCATGTTCATTTGATTTTAATACAGGGTGAGAGACAGGCATCTATCTTCAGTCTTCTGCATATGGATATCCAGCACCATTCGTAAAAGAATCTATCTTTTTCACAGTGCATGTGTTTTTTCACAGTGACCCTACTGTCAAAAATCAGACAGTGAAAGGTGTATGGGTTTTCATGCATCATCTGCTCTACTTCTTTGGGCTACGTGTCTATTTTTGTGTCAGTACCATGTTGTTTGTGTTACTTTAGCTTTGTAGAATAACTTGAAATAGCGTATTGTGATGCTTTCTTCTTTGTTTTTTGCTCAGATTTGAATTGGCTATTCCTGGCCTCTTCCGGTTCCATATTCAGGATTGTTTTTCCTAGTGCCATAGAGCACGTTGTTGGTATTTTAATAGGAATTGCATTAAGTCCAAAGATTGCTTTTGGCAATATGTCTATTTTTAACAGTATTAATTCTGCCATTCAAGATTAATTAATCAATTAAAATTGTCTCTTTATAGAGTTAGTATTTAGCTCAGTGGTGGAGTACTTGCCATTTGTGCACAAGGCCTTAGGTCCAGTCCCCACTACCATCACCAAAAAATGTTTCCTTGAAACAATATTTCAAATTATGTTTGCTTACTGCATGAAGAAATTTAATATCCCTGAACACTACAACAGAAAACACTGTTTTGTTAAGACTATACTTTACTCTTGCAAAGTGGTAAGAAGCCTTTTGTGAGTGTAGGATCATAGACAGTGTCATGAAAAATTATATATGAGTGACATGTGTAATAACTGATACCTTAAAATGATCTGTGAATCATGTCCTTTAAAAACTTCTTCACATTTTCTCTAGGAATACCTATATTACATTCTGACAACTTTTACATGAGATGAACTTCATTTGTTATTGATTAATTGACTCATATGAATTGGTTAATGTGATTTTTTTAGACAAGATCCTGATAAATTATTATTTGCTAGGTCTGGACTCAGACTTGTGATCCTTGTGCCTCAGACTTGCAGAGTGTTGGTATTACAGGCAGGCACCACCCAACTTAATCATTACATGATCATAAACTTTTTTCCTCCATGAAAACATGCAGATACTTTAGTATTTGTCAAAGTCAGAAAAAAGATATGTTTTGAACAAGAAGCCACATTTGATCAACACCAAATATTTAAAAACATCGCTGGAGGTGGGTCTGGAATTACAATTTTGACTTAAGTATTTGAGCAAACCCAGCACTTTTGTCCCTTTTCCAACAGTGTTTCCTCTAACTTTGTGTTTGTCCAATACATGGACTGAGATTTTTTCCTGACTTTCTGCTGCAGATGAAACAGACAGGTTAGCCTGATCATCTGGCATCTGAGGTGTAGGATCCTGATTTCCTCCCCAAATGCTCAGCCTCCTTCTCTTGCATTAAGCTTCAGCTATACATCTCATCACCTTTCAAGTATTTTTACTCCCTGGAGAACAACTGCTATTACAAGTGTCCATCCCAGTTTGCACTTCTCTTTTATGAATCTCACTTTGAGAAGCCAAAATTAAACTTTTCAATTTTTATTTTGCATAAGCATGATGTTAATATGTTTTTATTCCCATATCCATGCCTTAAAAGAAAATGTTGATGGCTGAGTTATATATCTCCCATTTTAAGTAGGACAACCCTCACAGTTTTCCATTTTTCTATTATTTGGTAGAATAATCAGTCACTAGTGTTATGATAAAATTTCAGTTGGCTTTCCAAGAATGAAATTTCTGATATGTAGCATTTGGAAACTTCAGTGGTACATGTCATTTCCTGTTGGCTAATTTCAAGATAAAATTATATGAGTAACCTTTCACTTGAAATTCTGAATAGATGCACACAGTTTTCTCTTATAAGCTCCCAGAAACAAGTTTTTGAATATCACGGTAGTGGTAGCATATTCCTTCAAACTTAAACATGTCTAGATTTGGAGACTTAATTGTGGAATGATCAACCTAATTTAAAGCTTCTGGCCATTTCTGGGGATGACTCTATGTTTACTTGAGACCACTATTATTGAATCCATAATATTAGTGAGTAGTTTGTTATAATCTCAGTTTCGACCTTTGGTCTGAGGGAAAAAAAATTGGTAGAAATCCAAGTTTACATATGAATGTTGTATGTTGACTGATAGCCTAAAGTTCAATGTGGATTTTTTTATTTCAGTAATAATTTGGACAAACTCTTAGAAGAAATGATGACGAACTATTTCACCTCTCTGTATCTATTTAAATACATCAATGTGAATGTCAAATTTAAAATAAATGAAGTTAACATCAAAGTAAAATAAGAGTGCTATAGAATTTTGTTGGTGAAATACTTTGATCATTGTAATCTTATCATGAACAGCTTTCTGTCAGTAATAATAATTCATTAGTTTTAAATACTTAGAAAATATTAATAAAGAGATTAATAAGGAGGCTAATAGTAATTCAAATAATAGAAAATGGTTTATCTTCTGTTATTCGCCTTACAGCTTAGATGTAGCACTTGTGTTTAAATTATGATTAATTCTATTG
This sequence comes from Hystrix cristata, assembly GCA_004026905.1. Taxonomy (NCBI): domain Eukaryota; kingdom Metazoa; phylum Chordata; class Mammalia; order Rodentia; family Hystricidae; genus Hystrix; species Hystrix cristata. Next base: position 23,471 of record PVJO010000399.1, on the reverse strand, counting down.
TATTTTCAAAATGACTTAATATTCATTTCTTTCATATTCCAGTAAAATGTCTCTGGTTTTCAAACAAGGAAGTTTTCTCTTTCTGAAATGACTTTTATACGCCATACTTCTAGTCCACACAACAGCCCCAAATGGGCAACCAATTCAAGTCCTTGTCCTCTTCCAGAACATGAAAAGAAACTTGCTCATCCGATGTTCTTGTGAGTTTCCCTATCCAGATAACATTTAAATTTAGATTTTTTTGTTATTGTTGATCAAAACATTTAACTACACTCTATTAATCCTTAGGTTTGACAATGGGGAATTTTTGCACATTTTGTCTTGAACATTCAGCTAGGAAAAAACAAAAATATGGCTACCCTACATGAAATTCAATATTGTGCCGTGTTAGACAAACATTTTAGTACTTGTCCTTAACATAGGAATGTAACAGAGGCAGTATCAAAAGGCAGCCTGAATACTAAGTACGGAAACTAATGAGCATTGTAATAGTCTCTCCAGGGATGCACAACAACATATTTTATTTAATATTTTATCTCAGCTCAAAAACATAGTGACTTAATCATCCCAACATTTAAAATCTGAAAGATTTAAAAATTATTTTTCTTGTTTTACACAAAAATGAAATTATTTTAGCAAACATACTTGCAAATTTCCAATAAACAAACACTCAAACAGATGGCCTTGTTCCCCCCTGATGCTATTTGCTAAAAATCAGCTTCAGGCTAAAATTCTTTAGAGCATCTTTCTTTTATTAAATATCTTCCTAAATATGTTATAATATTTTAATATTTGCTTGTTTTCTTGAGGTCTCACTGCCATATGTTAAAATGAAGTTTTGAGCCCACAATTTATCACACTATTCCTGTTGTTTCAAATTGTGCTATTGTAAATCCTATTTCCAACATGTGACAGAAAGAAATAAAGCGCTGAAAATAATAGTGTATTCTGACCTCAACTGAGGAATCCACTCGAGGTTTCAAGTAAACCCAACACCTGACGATCTTTCAGCGTTCTTATGTTTGATTATTAATTCTACAGAGATGAGGGTGTCAGTTGGTTTACATAAATATTTCATCTTATGAAGTGTTAAGCTATGCACACATCGTTGGTTTCAAACTCTGATGGACTTTGAAACACTAGACAAGGCCAAATAGAGGTTGATTCCAGAGCGCAGACTTAGGTTAGGAGAAATGAAAACCCTCGTACACTAATGATTGTTATTTGTGTTTTCATGTGTCGTCCAGATTTACTTTAATACAGGGTTCTTTTAGCTTCCAAACTGTGTTAATAAATACGGCAATCTCCTTTGAAATGTATTCCAAATAGTTTTAAGTGGTGCTTATTTGGTGGCCTGTTTATTTCAACTTGATCAAATATGCATTTTCTTAATTTAAAAACGAATCACTGTATATGTAATTTGTTTTTCATGCTTCTCATGAATTCCAACAGAAAACTTCAATGCAGCTCTGATAATAATCGTCATAATAATCCTGTGGCCATCGTATTAAGTGAAACTGTGGCTCTAAACTCATTTGCTCCCTGTGCTTTTGGAAAAATCACTTGTGTAGTCTCGGATTTGCCTAATCCTTAACATACTTTAAACAAGTGAAATACACCAGAGAAACATTATTCATCTGGTTCTAAGAACTTTGGAACCAGTATGAAACCTCACGGATATCTGTGAGCTTCACACTTTTATATGCTGTGACCTAGAGGACATAGTGTAGCGAAACCATATGCTTGGGGTTACACAGAGCAGAATTAAAAGCCAGGTCTCCCGACCATTAGTCATATTTCAGTTAATGATCAACTGTTCAGGCTCTAAACAGCTCCAAACTGCTGGCTTTCCAACATGCACGGAAATATAATGCAGAACCCAAAGACCTCAAGCTAGAGCTCTTTTAGTGCCTATTCCAACCCTTGCGGTAGCACAAATTCTTCCCTACGTCTTTGGACAAAATCTAGTCAAGCCCCCGTGAATTTTCTGGATATTCTCAGAAAATGAAAAGTTCTTTTTGTACTGATGATTGTATTTAATCTAGTATATCATTCCAAAGGTTCATACTTTCTGTCTCTTCTCCCACTAAGCCTATTAATACTATTTACTAGGTACCTACATCCTGAAAGGAAGCATGTTACCTTTATCTCTTTGGCCAGTATTTTCATTCTTCCACTTTCCTTCCTAGAATATGTGGGGGTTTGGAAAAGACATACAGTCACTGCAACACTCTGACTTCATTTACACTGGTGTCAGCACTCCATACGCAATGTAGATGCTTAGAGGGAACTCTCGTCTTTCCTGGAAGATTTATTTTCTGAATCATTGGAGGCACCTCCTGCTGCTGGAGATCCATCATTTGCAGGACACTGTGTACAATGGAATGTATCTTTTACAGCTGCTGACTGAAGACTGAATCCTCTGATAACTCTTGGATTCCACCCTGTAAAGGTTTCTTTACCCCTTCTGAGATGCTCATGTAAATGCAAGACATGGGCAGAGAAAATAGTCAGCACTGTTGGATTCCAAGAGTGAAAGAAAGTCTTCCTTCATTTGTCAAACTCAACTTTTAAATCTCCTAAACTGAGTCAAATATTGATTCATGTTTTTCAAGTTCTCTGAAACAGATTTCACATCTGCCAATTGCAATGGTTGATGCTTTTGTCGCTGTGCAAAAACCAGGTATCTTTCTCCCTTAGAGGACAATGGAACATACATAGATTAAATGATTTCTCTAAAAATTGTCTCTCTAAAAAGCCAATACAAGTGAATCTTTAGGTTGTATATACATTAGGAATAATAATCATTATTTTCTGATGATTCCTGTGAAAGTCCTGCATGGTAGTTTTGAGTCCTACTGTTTAATGTGGTGTGTATTTATCTGACCCTCAAGTGAAGCTCTGTTTAAAACAATTCCTTCCTTTAATCACTTCTTCATAGCTTCTTAGAGATCTTGTAGCATTATTTTTTTTTTCTTCATTCTCGGGGCTTAGCAGTGTGATTGAAACAGAGAAAGTACTGAAAAATATTTTGTTTTAAATTATTGAAGTGATTTAATTTCAGTCCTGTGCCATAAATTCTGTGAAAGGATGTTTCTTTCTCATGAGTTCAACATCAATTATTTCATTAAATATTAATAATTGTATATCTGCTTTCTCACTGGACTCTCACACCAGATCTATACCTATTGACTTAGTTCACTCCAAATGACATCTTACAGCTCTACCAAAAAGTAGTCAATATGTCACTCTTTGCTGTTTGTTTATAGATCTTGTCTTTTCAATGTGACTGAATTGTCTCCTTATTACAATCAGTCAATAATGAATGATTGCAAAAATCAATTAAGTAAAGTCTCCAAATTGCCAATATTCTGGTCACAGGGAAAATCCTGAGCATACTATGTGGGACAAAAACAGGGAGAATACAATGGCAGAAGGACTGACTGAGTAAATCATGTAACATTTATTAATTCCAGTGATTTTCAGTATAACCGTTAGTAATAACTGAATCTAACAGTTTCAGTATCACTGTTAGTAACAGTACTAAGCGTTAGTACAAAAATCCAAGTACTCTGCTTCTCCTCATTCAGTCCTTTGTATTTTCAGTGTAATTATATTGAAAAAAAGTGGTCTCAACAGTTAAAAAGTCTGCTGGAAGCCTCATTTGTGAGATATGGTACATGATATTCTCCAGATCAACTACAAGTTGTTATTATGCAATTCATATAAATTTTAAAAAGCCTTAAAAAAGAAAGGTTGCAAAATATGGTGAGTTATTTTCAGAGAGTTCTACATTCTTTAGATTGCTATCATCCAACAACTATGTATTCTGTCAATGAGCTAGGCATCTGCTTGATATGAACTTACTGGTATATAGCTGAGTCTACTTCTAAATACCATGCCAAATACTAGCACCACCAGCAGTATCAGCATCCATGCATGATTTCATAATAAGAGATTGGGGTTCTCCTGTGAGCTTCCTCTACAAAGAATACTGTGTTTGTAATACACTCAATGCACAAAATCACAAAGAAATATCTTTGATAATTCTCAAGGTAGTATAAAATGGTCATTCCACAGAAATTCAAGTAATTGCTACCATAATCACTTAGAATATCATGTCTCTTTTCTGATATATTAATGTGCCAAAACCAAAAATGTCTCTGGTCCTAACATTTAATGGAGGAATGTCTCCAAAATGAAATAATAGGACGATATTGTTCCAGTTCTGTCCTTACTATATAATTTAACCTTAATTACAATTTTAAGTTGTATTCCTTACAGATCAGAGCCTGAGATAAAAGCTCAAGTGCTAACACTTTATTAAGACATGCAACAAATCCCTGGGGAGATGAGATTCTACCTTGAATTCATAGGAAAAGAATGACCTGTGTGTTTTCACATAATGAAAGTTAGAAAGTATATTAACGACCATACTCTTATTTTTGTTAGTACTGGGGATTGAACCAAGAGTCTCGATTTTTTATTTTGAGACAAGATCTTGGTAATATGCCACATTGCCCAAGCTGTGCTTGACCTTGCAATCTTACTACCTCAACCTCCCAGAGTGCTGGAAATGGGGAACTAGAAGCATGTATCACCATGCATGGCTATAATCTTACACTTTTAAAAATAAGTGAGAACATGAAAGTGGTTAATCCTCTCTATATATCTCAATATATCATATCTATATATATATATATATAACAGCTGAGTAGAAGGGAATCAAGATGATTAAATATTTTTGTAACCTCAAGGTATGATTTTTTTAAGTATTATTTTTAATACATCTAAATTCTCCTATTTAAAAGGAAAGACTCTTGATGCCATTAGATTTTCTAAGGGACTGGACTAAATGCTGTTTTATTATTAATTCTATAGTCATATAAAATATAGCCTTAGGAAGAATACCGCTTTGACATCCATTAGTACTACTGTTTTTCAGCATTTAAATCTAAAATTTCTGATGGCACTTACATTTTATGTATTTCTTTCTTAAATATTAAAAACAACACCACTAGTGATGATTGTTACTGTTGATTCACTTGTATTTGTAAAGCAGTTTGTGTGAAATTGATTTTGAGCCTCCTTCAAAGAAAGAAATTATGCCCTTAGACATTGCTGGTGGCTTGAGTCTTTTTTCAGTGCTTACTTTCCCCAGTAAGTTTTGGTTCCTTTACTAAGTTTATATCAAGATGTTTTGGTTAGCCTATTAGCATACATATGAAAACAGGTTTGGGAGCAAGAGAGAGGGAGAAAAGCCACAAAAAATGAAAAGAAAAGGACGCTAATCACCCTGAAAAATAAAAATGGTTGTTGTAAATTCATTCTGCAATTTTGGAAAAGACTGCCGCATTTGTGTGGGAAAGATAGCTGAAGTTTTATGTCTGTCACCTGATACAGAGTTTGGAAAACAAAAACAAAATTTTGCCAAATGCTTCCGTTTACCAACCAAAATGTCTGCAAACAAGCATTCATGAAATGAAGTACCACTGTAATTAGTAGCCCAAGATGGATTAACAAGCATCTGAACCATTATTTATTGACTTCGTGGTAGAAATTTTATAATACTGAATTATGTATTGAACCGATTACAGATGTATAATACTGACTAGCTTCTGAACTGCACTTTGTTTGGTATATCTTGTTCCTGCAAAAGGTTGTCACACACAAAAGGCTGATAAGTGCACAGAGCAGCAATTCAAGCTAACTTGTGCTTTCTTTTCGTTGTGGGTCTGCTGTGCCAAACAGATCTCATGGAGAGGTAAGCACAGAGCTACGCCAACACCTACACGGGTGTACGTGTGTGTGTGTATTTTGGAGGAGAGAGTGGTGGAAAACATTTATTCATAAATGCAATTAAATATGAGGTGGTAACAGAATCTTCTTTGTAAATCTTCAACTGGGTCAGAGATAACACCAGTGTGAAAAAAGCAAAATCTCTAGATAAAATTGGCACTAAGTAGATCTTGTTTAAAAGCCTCTTTAGAGAATTTTTGGTACTGAGGACTGAACACAGAGTCTTCTCACTGAACTACATCCTCAGCTCTTTTTTATTTTTTATTTTGAGACAGAGTCCTTCTAAGTAATTAAATTGTCCAGGTTGGGCTCTCACTTGTGATTCTCCTGCTTCAGCCTCTCAGAGTGTTGGGACCATATACACAGGCCGCCTTGCTTGGCTTTGTTTTCATTTTAAGTCCACGAAATATTGTAACTCTACAAACATGTCACATGAATAAAGTCATTATCACAGTACTGCTTAGATGCAAAAGAGGAGAGTTTGACCCTTTTTCTCCTTCTTTCTCATGTGCTTTCTCTCCACCTGATGCCTTCTGGTTAAAACACAGCAAAGAGGCCCTCACCTGGTGCACACCTGAACCTTGAATCCCCAGCCCTCAGAACAATGAGCAAAATGAACTTCTAATGTTTTTAATTTCCTTGACCATGATATTCTGTGATAGTAACTGTTACGGTTTGTGTCTAGATGTCCCCCCAAATGGTCATAGGTGGGACTGGATCTATAGTGTGTGATTACTAAATTACCAATCAGTTTGGCACAGTTCTGCTGGGATCAAGCATGTGATATTAGGATAGAGGGTGTTAGGATTAAGGGTGGGAGTGCTGCCCACTCTAAAGCCAGGCAGCCTGGTTAAAATATAAGGAGCAGAAAGAGGCTTGCCTACCCCTTGCTTGCATCCCTTGCTTGCCTTGCTGGCTTCTGCCTCTCTGCCCTCCCACCCTACCTTGCACTCAGCTGTCTGTGGACTGAAACCTCTACAAACTGTGAGCCAAATAAACCTTTCCTCCCCTAACTTTGGGTGTCAGGTATTTTGTCCAGCAACAAGAGAAAAGTAACTAAGACAGTAACAAAAAAAATTATGATCATATATTTAAAAAAGAATGAGATGCACTTTTTAAAAGCATTGCATTAGTGTTTTAAAAACAAGATTTCAGTCCCAGTATTAAAATTTTGTTGCACGATTTGAAGCAACTGAGTCACAAAATACAAAAGTGACAATCTCATCGTATTTGCAGTGTGGATTAAGTAAGGTGATCATTTCAAACGACTTGTGAAGAACCAAGTTTAATGTTAAATATTTTAAAGCTCTAGTCAGTTCATGAGTGGGCTCGTGCTTTATATCGGTGGACACATAATTTTGTTCAAACGTGAGCCAGGTAAAAGTTGCATGTAACTATACACTTATGTTTGTACTTACAATTTCCTTCAGCTTTTAGTGGATCCAGCTAAAGATGTCTGAATTTTAAAATATGAAAGACATTGTGCAAAAAATGTGCACTATAATTTCTCTGTTCACTACTGATATTGCTTATCTTTGGATGTACACATAACCCCTGTAAAGAAGATTAGATTACATTTACCATGTAAGTGGTAAATGTAAGAGAAGAGGCCTAAACTCTGTAAGTGCAAAAGTTAGTTCTATTATTTCTAAAGAAGGTAGCTATTTGCTACAAATTAATAGAAATAGCTGATAGGGAGACTACCTAGAAACCACTTTTATATAGATGAGATATATAAAAATAGAAATATTGACTCATGGTTCAAGTGCTGGCTCTGAATCCTGAGACTGGACACACCACTTAAATTTTCTGTGTCTAGAGGTGATTCACCTGCAAGATAGCAGTAAAATTATTTACACTGCTCTACCTCACAGGGTTGTTGTGAAATTCAAACAAAATAATTCACAATTAAAGCTTAATGCATTATAGTATGTATAAAACTTAAAAACTACAAAAAAATCACTTTTTGACTGCCTGTGGTAAATTAGCTGCCTGGTAATATTTGGTGACTGAAGTAGATACGGCCCATAGCCTCATGATGTTTATGACTATTTCAGCATTAACTGCCTGTCTGTTTAGCTAATAGTCAAAATTAACAGGTCTAAAATTGCATTTTTAATATTTCCTATTCTCACATTGTCAATTTTCTCCCTTGTTGACTAGTGGAAACTGCTCAAACCCAAAATGCCTGCTATCATGTTAGATTTTTTTCTCTTACATCTTTTGTACAATTTGTTATGAAATGTTTAAGCTCTACTTTCAACATATACCCTCCTTTCTAATAATTCCATTACACACTATAGATTTGATTAGCTTAAATAAGCAAAGTAATTTATTACAATATTTGGCTTTCATTAAAAATAGTATCTATAGGATTGGATATTGTGGTAAGGGTCTTACAACTTTTATTTCATCTAACAATAGCAACAATACTGTAGCTCCTAAAGTATAAGGGTGATTATGTACTTTCTTTTGCAGTTGGTATCACTAAGACACAGAGAGGTTAACCTTGTTACAGGTCACAAACATTATGTCAGAGAGTCAGGATTTAAAACCTGGAAAAACTCATCAATAAGGGAGCACGGTGTACACCACTGGAAGGATTCTGCAGAACCAAACAGACCACTAACACCCATGGAATTAAAATAATCTATTTCGGGTTGGTGTAAGTCATACAGTAACTTCTTAGACTGTTAGACAAGACAGAACAATAGCAATCTATCTTTCTGTTCTCATCCACCATCCCTTTAGGAAAACTCACAATCACAGTAATTCCCTCAAATTATAACTCATCGGGAATAATTCAGACTAGATAAAGGAAGTATTTCAAGACTTAGAACTTAAAACTAAGACAATCTTAATAAAACCAAAGTTTAAAGACAGTAAAACAACACTATATATTCAGAAAAACACTGTGGACCCGAAGGAGATTCTGATATTCAGAACACCATCATTGTACATAAATACGTGAGTTACTAAGAACAAGGGAAACACTCATGGAGGAAAATCCTCTCATGGGGTAGAAGAAAGATACTAGATGATAGTTTCTTTTATTAGAAGAAAAATACAGAGTTTTAAGTATTTAAAGAGGAGTTGGGGATTTAGCTCACTGTCAGAGCTCTTGCCTAGCGAGCACAAGATCCTGAATTCAATCCCCAGCACCAAGAAAACAAAAAAAGTATTTAAAGAAATTATACTAGTTGTGAAGAACAAAGACGATCCAACGTAAAATTATGGCTTTCTCTGAAGTAAAGAATTCAACAAATAAAATTTAGAGCTGTGAGTTGGGCAAGGCGGCATGTGACTGTAGTCTCGGCATTCAGACATCTGCGGCAAAAGGGTTGCTTGAGCCCATGAGTTAAAGACCTGGCAATGCATCCAGATCCTGTGTCAGAATAAAAAATAACATAAAACAAAAACAAGCAACCAGCAATCACAGCAACAAAAGCAAAATTCCTGAAAGCTATTCTATAACTCAGTAAAGAAAACTTTCCTGAAATGAAAGACTTGAGTAGCAAAATAATAACAGGCATCCAGTGAGAACATTATTCTAATCAACAGGACAAAAATACCTGGCTGTGTTTAGACATTTTATAGCAATATCCACTGCTAAGATGTACTAGAGAAATGTGTTCACAAATCTGAGGAAACCAATGAACCATTAATAATATTCTCAGAAAAGAATGAAAACAATCCTACAAAGATTCAAAAACAAACAAAACTAATTCACAGTGAAGTACAAGAAAGCAACGACTAATTTGAATAATGAACTGCAGAATGCAGTACCCTAATCAAAAGGACAAGTGAGGAATCATGAAGCATCTATATGTAGAATTAAGAACAAAGTACCAAAGCAAGGAAAGTTGCAGAACAGAATGTAAATATTATGCACTCAGACAAAGTTAAAATGATGTAATTATCAGCAAACTGAAAGTGAAGAGGGATGAGGACAAACTGGAGAGGAGCTAATCACCTCCAATTACACTGCAGGGAGTTCACAAATGCTGGAAATTAAAACATGAAGCTAATGCATCCGGTTTTTTAATGGTATTCATAAGCCTTTATTCATAACCATAAAGACAAGTTAAAAGCACATCTATGATAAATATATATTTATATTTAAGAATTTTAATTTTCTCAGATGTTCCTCTATTAAACTATGTATTTTAATTATAAATAGCATGTACATATGACTCTATATACACATTTTCTCCCTTAATTGCACAAGAATATATTTTATACCTGAAGGTGCTGATGAGGTGCTTTTTTTTTTTTTTTTTTTTTTTTTTTTTTTTTTTTTTTTTTTTTTTTTTTTTTTTTTTTTTTTTTTTTTTTTTTTTTTTTTTTTTTTTTTTGATACTTGTTTTCTGAGTGTAAACATTTGGAGTGATTTGTGTTGTTTGCTTTATTTTTCCCACATTTTAAAATTAGTGTTATTGCTTATACAGATTAATGAGTTTCATTTTGGAATATCTGTGCATGCACATGACATACTTTAAATATTCCTCCCATTATCCTTCTACACCCCCATTCTCCTCCCCAATTTTATATGTTTTGAATGAAGTTCCATTGAGCATAATGTATTTTTATAGCATTGTCTTAAATTTAAATTTAAAACATTTCAATTAAATTGTGTATATTTTACATCTAAATATAAAATAGTGATAAAACAATTATTGACCTTTCAGGTATCTATTTATATAAAGTAGCTGGCATGGGAGAAAAAAAATTCTGCATAGAAATTTGCATTGGTACCTGAAAAATACAAGAAGGAGTTAGCATGTTGTGTAAGCAAGAAAGATACTTACTGTCCTAGCCTGGCCCCAAGGGTTGTGTTGAATTCAATAAACAAGAATTGAACATAGAAAGTACTTAACTGGTTGTAACCAAGAACTAAGTTAGCATCACAGCTTTGAAGCCATGTAAGTTGCACACGAACAAGAGCAGAGTCTTGTTCACACTCTACCATCACAGGAGTCTTGAGAATTCAAGACTGCTCAGCTTTGCTGAGGAGCTATTGGAATTAGCTGGCAGCAGTTTCTTTGGCATACTTAATCTGTCTTGTGGAATGTAGGAGTCAGTGACAGCTGAGGTACCAACTTAATCAAAGATCCTTGAACAGGAAAAAAAAGTAGAAGAGGCCAGCTGAGTTAGTTTCGGAAGAAGTTTTGAAATGATGAAGAAGGATTTAGAGTACTGTATGATGCAAATTTTGCTCGTAAAAAGCAATGAAATGCATGTAATTTCATTCCATTCACACCCTATACTCACGGAACCTTGGGAAACATGTTTTAAATATATTTTTATAAAATGTCTGGTGATTATATATCTTAGATTTCTTCCATTCAAATAGTTTGCTCTAATGTTGGGCCATATGTCCTAAAGACTGATGCAGAATGTTATCAATTTTATCATTCATGTAATGTACTCCAAATTGGATATCTTTTTAATCTTTCCTATAAGAACACTATACATTTAACTAAAAAATATTCAGTTAGAAACATGAATGTATGGAAGCAAGTTATTTAAATTACAGTTTACTGTGAATATTATGCTACTTATTTAGAAAATGCATGGAATTCTACAATATTTGCAGAGTAATCTGTATTATATCCTTCCACATGTGTATAGCGTATTGATGGACCACCCAGAAAAGGTTGATTTAGAAAAAAATGAATATGACATACATTTATACAGGTTATGAAAGAATTTCATATATTTGTATCTATATTATCTATCTACTTATTTATCTACCTATCTATATTTGGGGACTCAGCTTGTAGAGTAGATGGAACTAGATATGTGTTTGTAGGCAACTGTATTTTCTGCCCAGTCAGAATCTCTTTGTTATCTTTCCATGTGCAGTATTAAATACATGCAGGACCAGAAAATAACTCAAGAAAATTCTGTCAGAATTTTCAGAGTAGACTACATGGTAAATATGAAAATAGCAACAGGCTATCATTAGTGGAAGAGATATGCACACATAAATTGATTATACAAAGTAGTATTTTTTCTAAGATTAATTAAATTTTATAAGTGCCTTTTAAAATTAATAGTGTCTCTTATGTGAAAACTACAGGAATTTTGTAATGCTATCACTAAAAAATTTGAGTACATAATATGCACAAACGGACCGTTTTTAATTAAAATTTCACTTCTAGTGTTACTAACATTTCTGTGTTCCATAATAATCTAAGAATGAAGCATTTTGATAAGCTTCTGCCAAATTCACTTTATTAACAACAAAATTAAGACTGAGAAAAATTGTGGTTTGATATTTGTAAACAGTGAAATGAATACGCTTTATGGCAAGAATAAACAACTGCATATATTCATGAGCAAGTGAATCATAATGTGGGAATTGCTTATAAAATATGTTTTCTCTTTTACTTTTCTATTCGAACTGGATTTTCATGTAACTGTTGATGTCTCCCTTCTCTTTTATTTTCATTATTACATGTTTGCCATACATAATGGTAACATTCCTTGTGTGAATTGGTACCTGTAACATAACACATCGATGTTTTCATCCTCTTCCCCTGCCCTTCATCCCTCTTCCTATGAACTCTTGAACCCCTCCCCTTTTGAGAATGATCCATCCTTCTATTTCCTGTTATCTATTTTCTATTTTGCTCTTTGTTTATACTCCCACCACTTCTGTGGTTTTCCCTGCTCCTTATTACCAGAAGGCAAAAAATAATGGGAAGAGACACTGGAAGGACAAGCCCCACGGCTGGTGACATGAAAAGGAGCCCATAGTTCTCAATCAACACAGTAGTCTTTGGAAATGCTTGCAAACTTGAAATAAGCTATCTCAAGCATAAAGGTTAGGAAGCCCACTTGCCACCATCTCACACTTTAAAAAAATAGTGGACTCTACCTTTTTCAACTTAGGTGGAACCAACTCTTGTTTCTGTTTTCATTACAACACCTGTTGTTACACTTTCAAAAATGTCCTTGGCTCAGAAGATAAATTTTATGACCCTTCTGCTAGCAGAGGGCTTCACAATCTTTAAATTGTGTCCCAGACAAACACTATAAATTGAACTAAATGGCTTTAGAGACAAATCATCTCTGGACTTGTCAATAGTACGCATTTTCCAAAAGGTTTTCCTTGTGATTTCTCTTATCTTCTTAGATTATGCAGTGTTTCAGTTAGCACATATAAGTTTTTATTTCTTCAAATACTAGCCTGCTTAAGTGTCAGATACAGTAGGAATTTAAGAGCTAGCAGTACTAATTCAAATTAAGAAAATACATTCATAGGTAGGCATGTTCTCATTCATTTGTAGACATATGTTTTCATAAAATAAAATAAAAACTCCAAACTTTTTGGATTTAACATTTTTTTAAATTTTAGTCATTTAAGATCAGTTGTCCATGCATGTGTCTATTGTGTTACATCCGATCAAAATCTGAAAAGTAAAGTAGTGTCAAGATAAAAATTCTAGTATCCCAAGTTCATTCAATATTGTATATGAGTGAAGTGCTATCATTGCAAATATTCTAAAAAATCACTAAGTTAATGTAATTTTCTTAATTGAAAGTTTTATGAAGACCGATCTTGTGTTTTCATTTCATTTTAATATCCAGAGAAATATACCATGGAAGCAAGTTATTTAAATTATGGTTTACTCTACAGCCTATTTGCTCATGTATTACATAGATAATATTAAAATATTGTTTTAATCTAAAATAGTTTCATATTTATGAAATAGGTTATTTTATATAATAAACTTTCCATTATCTCTGTCTGAATAAATTTATGTCCATACATATGCACATGTCCCAGAGTGATGTCTCATAGAATTGAAAGATTTTGATATCCTGTAAAATACTTGCTATATTCTGAGAAGACACACACTTAAGCCAAAATGAACAAACATTAAGCTACAATCTTGATTTTTAGCATGCTACTAAGTGATAAAATACAAACGGCGTACACACATGCATTTAAAGGATAAATATTCTGGCTTGTTTTAAATAATGTCTATCCAGAAATAAATTTAATTTCTAAATTAAATTCTTTGTCATCTCTTTACTAAATGCACATCTATTAACTGAAAAAATGTTGAATTGATATCAGTAATTCATTCAGTGCTTTTTGTAAAAAAGAAAAAAATATTCAAGAAGTATCAAATGCCCCTTTTGGGATAACTGTAGCTGTGTTTTTAACTCCAGTGCAATTAGAGAGGCAAATTTTATAGAATAACAAAAAGTAACACTGAAGTTTAGTTCAAAATGATGCCAGACTTGTCAGTTTTAAACTAACCTTCACTGCTTTTCAATTATTTTATTGTTTTAATTTCCTCAAATAGGTCTTTACCTTAAGAATACTAAATACATAAGGAGATAAGGGATTCTGTCCTCCTCCTTCAAGCTAAAACATAAGCTGTAAATTATGTTTTACAGTAAGCCAAAGCCAGTATCACATACCTTTCGGGAATGAATTTCTTTCACATACAATGGAAGTAGAAACTCAGATATACCTTCAAGTCGGATTCCCTTCTTGGTGACTCTCAGATTTCCCATACCATCCTACAAGCAATGAAATATAGTTCACTTTCAGGTTAATTAGAGAATGAATAATTTGGCCATAATTTTTAAGCCCTAAATTGAGAAAACAGTAGGTTCAAATCAGTGATGATTTAAAGAAAGTGGGAGACTGTTTCTACTTAATGAATGACTACAGTTCTCTGCATATGTATAAAGGGTTCTACTTAAAATGAATAGAAGTGAGGATTATAAAGGGCCTGGTGCATTCTTCCAGCTCTGTCAGAGACTAGGGCTTACCAATGAATAAATCTTCTACTTTCTTTGTGGATTAGTTCAACTATTTATTAGGTATTAAAATTATACTTGCCAAGTTGACTGTTGGAAACCACTTTGCAGAGAGATTTTTTATAAGTATGCAAATAATTCTACAATATCCAGATATAGTATTTATAACAACTACTTAATGATTGATATTAGAATGCATGGCTTTCCACTAGTAAAATCATGAGTAAACATATGTACTTTTCGAAAATAACAGACTATGAGAAAGATAAGACAAATCCACAAATAATATTGATGAGACAGAATAAAATTGGTAAAAGCAGAGGATTACTGGAAATTAAAGATGAGAGATCTCTTATTTGGTAGGAGACTACACCATTTCTTCTGAAAGATGTTAACTAAGATAAAAGCCTTGAAAATGTGAAATTTCAATAGGGATGGTCTGGGGAGGGTGGAGTAAAATGAATATGTTGGTGACATTTATGAAAAAGCATGCCGTTCAACCTGGAGAATGTGTGGATTTCCTACATTGGAATATTGCAAGCAAAAAAATTAGGAATATGTTCTGGCACCAGAGAAATAAAAACCATGAATACAAAGCAAAGATCTCTGTACTTAAGTCAGTTTCCAAGAGAAAATAAATTGCAAAAAGCACTTCAGTAACTCAAAGGCTGGAAAACATTGGAGTTCAGCTTCAGGAGAAGTCTGCAGAAATACTGTGTAGGGCTAACTAAAATTGCTAACTAGAACTCATTAAGAAGTGTGAAAAGTGTGGAAGAAGAACCACCAATTGACTTGGCGACTTCTTTTACCTGGCAATGCAGTAAAGAGGAATATTTTTTATTCAAGGTTTCACAGCTCTGAGTAAATAAGAAATTGAAATGGTTTTAAAACTATAATAGTGATATCTATAGTTTCAATGCCACAGGTAAATTTAACTCTGGCCTTTAACTTTGAGATATCTTTGCAAAATTCAGATAAAATTATAGATCCATTGGCTGGCGCATCTGTCGAAAGTCGGCTAGAGAGTGACAATTACGCATATTGAATCTACCACAAGGGTAAGCAAGTCCACCATAGGAAGATGGATATAAAAGCAAGGGGAAGTTCTCAGATAAAGATTTGTTCTATAAGTTGGGAAGGAATGTTTTACATGTGCAAGGAAGTTGTGATCAGCATAAGAGAAAAGGCAGGAGAATATGTTAACTCCACTTTCCATCTCTTTCTCCTCAAATGAGAAAGTCAGTGAGGTATTACAGCATGAAGATATCAGCAATAGAAAATAATTTATGCAGAAAAGTTTCAGAGAATATAGAAATGAGAGAGAGAATAAAGTCTGAAAGTCTCAGTCTTCCATGGATGAGACAGTACTAGCTTCTAGTTAAATTAAACTTGGAATGAATGTAAACCAACTGAATTTTTGAGACAAGTGAAAAAGCTTAAAACTGATACTGTATATGCCTATCAGAGAACAAACTTAATAAACAAATAAATAAGAGAATTTCAAGCAACACTGACAGCTCATTTTACGAGAAAACAGGTGTACACATCTCTGAGACAGGCCAGTCTGCAAAAGTACTACAGTCCCTTCATTCATTTTCAAAAGTGAAAAGTGCCTCTGATTTAGATACTAACTGACAGTCGCTTGCTCACTGCCTCTTATTATTGTGCTTTACGCAACACTAGACCTATCTACAAAGCAGAAATGAGCAGAAATGGCAATGGGAGAAACTCAAAATGAGGATTTACTGGGTAAGAATGATAGAAAGAAGGATACGGCATTCCAAAATGGTAAAAAACGGTACTCCTCAAATGCCTGACTGTTATTTTTCTCTTTGGGTAGAGAGAGAGGCCTTTGTCCACTAAGTGCCACTTGGGTTCTGTCCATATACGTACACTTTCCCTTCTGCCAGAAGTAAGGGGACTGAAATGCTCCCCACTGAGTTTCCACGGCACAGCCTGATGTCACTGTGGACTTGCCTCAAACAAGTCCTATTACTAATGTAATTCTCATTTCAATATTAGTCTTCAACATGTTTGGAAAGGTGGTTAAAAAGAAGAAAACTGAAAACTATACAACCAAGGTTAAATTTGGTATTATTTATGCTATATTCTTATTTAACACTGGAAAATTTTCAGTCTTAAACTCAGTGTTTTTTTCTTCTATTTTCAATATAATACATGGCTTCATATATACACATAATTATATTTCAACTAAATTAGATAAAATAGAATTCCCTGTAGCATGTAGTACAGTTCTTGTAATATTGTGTGGCGAACTTAACCCACTACACCATGTATCTGTTTGTCCCTCCTTTTATCTCTCTCATCTTGTCTAAAAAAAATTCAAAATTTTCCATATTGCATAGATGGAGTTATAACATACATAAAGCATTACAGCATATATTTACTATATAATTAATCTGATCCTCATGTATGTGCATGAAGCCCATTGACAGATTATAAAATGAAGAAATAATCTTATTTCCCTCGTACAGGATCGTAAGGAAGGTTCTGTTGTTGTTGTTGTTGTTTATTTTCTTACTGTTATTATTTCTTCCTGCTTCACTATCTTTTTGGTGCCTATAACATCTGAAAGGGAGAAAATGACACCTGGATTTTCTGTTAAGGATGATATTGCTGAGGCACCCGAAGATAGCAGACTCTAAGGACCTGTGTCTTGGGTCTTTATTTTGGTCCTGTCACTTTCTTCTGGTATACTTGAATCAATTAATCTCTATGCTTTAAATTATGCCTCCTAAAAAGAAATTAAAAACAGAATTTCTTTCTTTATTGCACAGATTACATGAGGATGTAAAGAGTTTAAAATAATACCGAAAATTGTGTATAGCTGTATTCAATAGTTTTAACTATTATTAACATTTTAATTCAGTTGTTTTCTCATATAAGATTACAAAGATTTATGTTTTTATTTTTAGAGGTTTTATCATTAAACTTGAAAGTATTCTCTATCAAACTTGGTGATTATTTTAGTTATCATCCTTTGCTTCATCATCATCTGACGGTCTCGCCTATTGCTAAACTTTGAATGTGCTGCTCCTAAGACCTGGTCTAACGACCAGCGTGGTCCTCCTCTTTCAGAACAGCCGAGCCTGTTCACCAAAGCTGTCTCGTGAATGAGGGGAACGCGCTTGGCAGAC
This sequence comes from Hystrix cristata, assembly GCA_004026905.1. Classification (NCBI taxonomy): domain Eukaryota; kingdom Metazoa; phylum Chordata; class Mammalia; order Rodentia; family Hystricidae; genus Hystrix; species Hystrix cristata. The sequence continues at coordinate 5,730 of PVJO010000399.1, read as the reverse complement.
AGGCATCTTGTAGTACCTGGATGCGGCTCTTTTTCCTCTGCCTTTGCTCTCAGAGAGGACACTGAGTCCCTCCCTGAAGAGACCTCGCCAACAAGGAGCCATCTTGGAAGTAGAGTGAAGTTCTTGTCAGACTGCTGACCCTGCTAGTGCCTGTATTTTAAGATATGAGAAAATAAATTTGTTTTTTTCATAAATTCCTGCATGGCAGACACTTGGTTAAACCAGCACAAAACGAGTGCCATTGACTTACTTTTAACAGACAGTACAGTCATTCTGGAAGAGAAGGTAGAGTCAGATAGTTTGAGTGTGAAATTTGACTTTGCTATTTATAAATTGTTGAATTCTCCATGTTTAATCTGTCCTAACCTAAGCAGGTTTTCTGTAAGTAACAGAAAAGTAACAGTGTTCCTCACAGGGAGGCAATATTTTCACGACACACTATATGAATCGTTCAGTACTGGTTCTACTATATTATGAACTGTTTTATTATTCATAGCCTGTTGAAAACTAATATTTTAATAACCAATTAGGTTTTATCATAACTTTTAAAAATATCAGCTTCGCTCATTTTCTTTCTTCCCATTCCCAATGACACTGGCGAGACCATTCATCTCTGCCTGACATTGCCTCCTAATCATCCTACGCACTGTTATTTTATTATGAGACTTCTGATTTTCACTCAAAAATCTACAACATCACTTTATCCTTAAATACAGATTTCCCTTCTTCATTTTGACTGCTTCATGTGCTTTCTGAATAATCCATTGTGAATGTCACTTTCATTTTAAGGCAAAGCTTATAAAATGATTTCTGCTACTGCAGCCCTGTTCTCCCTTTTGGGATGATTTTCAAGACGACTTAAATGATTCATGAAAATCTTTTGTTTTTAGCTGCTTTGCTATTATTTCATTGTCTCACTCACCTATAACTTTCATTAGACTGTATTGATAGCATTTTCTTCATAAAATGTTCTATGTTTTGCCATCTAAATTTCTTGATCCACACATTTTGCTTGTTGTACTGATCTTCACTCTTATCTCCTTTTAATATGCTGTCTAATTATTCAGTATCTATTTTAGAGGATACCATTTTAATATCCCAGTTAATAATAACATTTCTCTTTACTCTGTATTTCCAAAAGCACTCTGTTAATTTGTCTTACATTCTAATTCTAATTTTAGTTATATGTGTGCACATTTTTATCCTTTCTTAAAAAGTTTATTGCCAACTTTATTTATGTACTCATCTTATGTAGTCCTTTCCACAACGAATTTTATAACATGGCCACTTTATGCTTGATTGTTGAATTAATTGGTGAAAAATGAAGTAAAAATTAAACTGACACACTTGTAGAATTTACAGCCATAGAATTGCCATAATTAATAATATTTTATTTTATTTTATTTTATTTTATTTTATTTTATTTTTTTTTTTTTTTTGGTGGTGCTGGGGATCGAACTCAGGCCCTTGTGCTTACAAGGCAAGCACTCTAATCACGGAGCTAAATCCCCAGCCCTTAATAATATTTTATTTAAAACTGTATGTAAGCTTTAGCAGAATTTTCATATGTTTCATTGTTTTGCACAAGGTAGAGGGTATTTTGCTGAGAAATACTCTTTTGGAATATATTATGAGAAGCTGACTTAAAAATAAATCATAGGCATGAATGTTAACAAAAAGAATGTTACCAGCATATCATTTTAAATTTATAGTCCACATCCCAACCATTGTAATGATCGGATCTGAATTTACTTTGTTCTCAAAGTTTTTAATAATTTGGAGCCAGCTGGGATTAAAGGTTATTTAAATTTTAGGTATACCCAAGACTTAAAATACTCACTAAAAGTGAAATGATATTTTGAGTTTAATGACCATGTTGATAGAAAATGAAAAGAAAAAATTCAATGAATGGGCCCATCCAAATTTTAGCAAATCTAATGCAATTTTATTAAAAAATAAAAACTGTTCAAAGAAAGTTGAAGGAATCCACTAGCTATAAGAAAATTAAAAACATATTGTAGACAATTTTTTTCTGGTTAAAACCAAATATTTTCTCAAAGCTTTTGTAAATAAGGAGGGGAAGCGGGATTGAAGGGAGAGAAGGGGATTGGGGGAAATAAATAATCAAGATACATCATATACAGGTCCAAAATTCCCCATGATGAACGTGATCACTATGTAGACCTAAAATGTACCAATAAAATTAACAACAAAAAAATCCCCAAATATTTTCTTCCAAGTTACTGGCATTACCCAATTCAAAAGAAATTGCATATGAAGGAAGGTAAATACACCCATTTTTATGATCCTGATTATCTAATATTATTCATTCTCCATCTCAGTTTGCCTGAGGAAACTACCTTAAATAGTAAGTTTAGAGTCAGTTTGGAGCCTAAATATTTGTGAGACTGTGAGAGGTATTTTCAATACAGTAAAAGAAGACATATGAAAATATTACAAATTTTATATGAAGTTACAAATGACATTTAAACTTCCTTCTGCTATTTTCTCTTTAGGTATAATATAGCAATAAAAATCCATTTAATTTTCAGCTTCTAATTAAAGAAGAAGAGGCTCTTTTTAAGGAGCAAACCATTTTCTTTTTCTCACCTGTTTTGTACTGGTGTTGCTTACACTTTATAATGAGCTGTTTTTCCCCAAGTATAAGAGAAAGAACAAACAAAGATAAATTGATTGCCTGCTTTAGAAGTGTGTATCTAACTAGGCTATTTGCTGTAAGCTTGTACTTTATTTTCAATGTATTTTGTCCTCCTTATTTCTACACATTATTAGCAAATAAACTACATTACGACAACAATTGACAGATACAGGATTTTTACCTCTAAATCACTTGTATGAAATCAATTTTAGAGAGTACTGCTAATAATGACTTTTATCATCTGATACATAATTTACTACCTTTTTCTTGGCCAAAAATTGTTCAAATTCCATAATTTATGTATCTTTTATTCTCAGAGATATGAGGCATGTTTTTACATGCATTTATATATTAAATAAGATAATAAATATGTGTATCTTTTTACTGGTATTCTTTAGCTGTGAATATTTTTTGAGAATAATAAAATAAAATTCAACTTGTTTTCCAGGTTTATCTTTACTGATAATACAATTCTCTACTACACATTTTCTATTAATTCTCATAATACGCCTACAAATAGTATCATGGAAATATGTAATCATGTAATAATAAAATCAAGTAGAATGAAAATTTGACTAAAAAATAATCCCCAAAGTAAAAGTATACTAATCAGACAGGCCAGATAAGATCATAGTTATCTATCGTATGGGGTTACACTGGATGTACGCAATAAATTTTGTAGTTCTCTAGATAAACAGACAATAGGACCCTGTAACTTGACATGCAAACAGTAAAACTGCATAACTGGGTCACCGATGTCACTAATATGTTAAACATATACAAATATATATACACAGAGGTGCAAAAAGTTCACATAGAATAATGGAGGCCAGCTTAGAGGTTTTTAATCAAGTGGGACTACTTAGAATACATACTTACTTTATACATGATATACTTGAGAAAAAAATGCTTTCCTATAGGAAATCACTTGAAAAATATTTGTGTAGCTTAGTCTAATATTAATTATGTTATCAAATTTTAAATACGAAAAATAAAAGCAACAGCATTGTGCTGCCTTATGATAAATTTAAAATCACACATTATGAGTGAGATCAGAGGTCCTTAGAGTTGACAGAGACTGTTACAGAAAAATACTTCAGAAAATAAACAAGGGTGTTGGTAAAAACAATTGATTCTCCCCAATCATGAATGAAGACTACTTTAAACAATGTCAAGCATTTGACTTAAGAAAAACACTAATTCATGGATCACCATCCGTAATTGGTGGTGGAGGGTCTTCCATACATCAATCTTCCACCCAAGGTATAAAGTCTAAAGGTTTGCTACTACAGGGTTTTTCTTGCCCAGGGATTTAATCGAGTACCAGAATCATAGAAGAGCCAGTGATAAAAGAGTTCCATTTTCAAATCAATTTAGGAAATCATTGCATGATCACTTATCATTTGGAGATTCCTAATATGCATTAGCATTTTAAACACTGAGAAGTCTGGAGTAAAGAAATCCTTTTCTTTTGCTTTATACAGGGTTCTCCAAACATTTATCCAATCGGGCCTCCACTCACCTGTCTTTCCAAGAAGATAGAACAATGTCCCTTTGAATACACTGTGTAAGCACTGGACTCACTTATATTTTGCAAACTTGAAGGAGAATCTATTTAAGAAGACGTACATTATTTAGGCATGACCCTCGAGAAGAGGTGATGAAAGAGGTTAAGTGTAAATCTGGATCACACTAGAAGAGGTGATTATAAAGTTCTACAGGAAAAAGGCAGCCTTCACAACGAACTACTGATACTTGTGCAGTCAAGCAACTGAAAGAACTGAAAATTTGTTTTCTAGAACTAAAAATGTCACCTTTTCATATTTGTCTTATGAACTGTTTTGCAGTATGTTTAGGACATAAAACTAAGTTGTGTGTGCTTGTGTGTATTTAGAATTGAAAGTGGGAGCAGGTAAGATTAGTAGTTGAGAGTAAAATTGTGCATAGCCTTCTGGCCAGGATTGAAAATACTGGGTGAGTTTATTAAAGGACAGAAATCTCATGACTCCACGGCCGAGCAAGCAGATTCTCTCCGTGGGACTAGACAAGGGACTAGTGACAGGAGGTTTCTGACGTTGGTTGCTTTATTCACAAATTGTTTAATCTCTGTGACTATTTGGAACGTGTTATGTTGCCTTTTGAAGCCCTTAGCATTTGGCCTCTTTGATTAAAGATGTCCCTTGAGATTTCAATGTCTGAAGATCCTTCTCACTATTAAGGAGACTCTTTCCTGCAATATGCAATGAATCATGTCTCAGCTAAGTCTTAAAAGATACTAAAACTTCCTTGAAGATAATTATACATTTCTACCTACTTAGTCCTTGAATTTTGGGGATGGATTTGTCTTTTCTAAAACATGTAGTCTACCATCATTTCTTTAATTTGATATTCATTCTTATATACATAGACATTTATATATACATGTCTTTTTTATAGTGATAATCATCCATTTGTAAAATATTTATCATGAGTTTATTTATCTATATTTCATCTAATAAGTTTTATTATACTTCCTAATGGCATCCTTCCCAAGTTTTGTTTGTTTCCTTATTTGTTATCAAATATCACGGCAGACATCAGCCTGCAATGGAACCCTTCTTGTGAGAACTCCCTTCTCCACATGGTTTCAACAATGCTACCCACAGAAACTGCCACGTCCTTACCCAATTCTGACTAACTTACCACAGATAATCCAAGCAAACATCATTCACAGAACAGAACCCAGACTTGATGATTTTTCTAGTATTTATTGAATTAAGAACATTAATAGTAACCTTTAAATAATCTCCCTTTGTAGATAGACTTGGAGCTGACCGTGACCATATTTGAACTATATAGAGAATGCCAGTTTACAGAGAAAGAACATGCCCATGACAAGAAAGGACAGAACAGAATATAGAAGCAGACCAATGCTTGCTGGCAAACAAATTTCTGTTTTTTGCCATTCTTAAGCCTCTGATGCATGACCTCCTTTCCAGATTTTGCCCCAAGACTTCATTTGCTTTGATTTCATGACATTACAAATTTATATTCTCTCTCTCTCTCTCTCTCTCTCTCTCTCTCTCTCTCTC